>VUQS01005096.1:23992-42968 GCA_015108495.1 Heterochromis multidens
TGCCTTCTGATCAGCAGCCCAGCCATCCGCTCATTCTGTGTGCCGGCTCGATGCTGTGTGAGTGTGTTTATTTTAGAGTGTGTGACTCACACTTCCTGTGCTCTGCCAGTGAGGCAAAGCTCTGTGGAACAGCAGGACCTCCGTTCATTCTAAATTCTCTCTTTCTCTTTCTGTTTCTCTCCCTCTCCCTCTCTCTCTCATGTTGCACTGCTGATAGGCCTAGCCTGAGTTCTGCGTAATGCGGGGGCTTGCTTGAATGGATGCCACTCTGGAATTCATTTACAGATGCGGCACAGTGGCACTCTGGCTGGAACTGGAAGGTTTACGTAAACGAGACATGTTCATGTCAGCGAAGGATTTGTCATTTAGGAAAGAAGGCTGCTGCTGTGCGCTTCCTTCAGTTGCCACTACAGTAAGATAACTTTGCAGATAAGGAGGTGATAATTGCAAGGAATCGCCTCCAGGGTTCTGTGTTGCAGGGGAAAACCCCGTGTAAGACCTGTTTGTAATCCTGTCTGTCGGCAGTGTGCCACAGCCACTCAATGTGACGAGTTAAAGAAACAGCAGCAGATGATCCTGTCCTTATTGTGTAAGGTGAAGGTTTTGATTTCACTGTGATGGTTCTATTGGCAATAACAAACATGGAAATTAATGATGTTACTGAAATGAGGTGATTTTTTTTCTTTTTCTTTTTTAGATGCTGTGTAAGTATGAGTCGCTTTTAGTTTCTTCTTGCTACATCTTTTTCCTCCTCCCCTTGCATTTGTACAGTGGAAACATTCATTTAGCGTCTTTCTCGATCCCTCTTTCTCCATCTCTGCTTTTTTTGCCTCACCCAAAGCCTCTCTCTCTCTCTCTCTCTCTCTCTCTCTCTCTCTCTCTTTCTCTCTATTTGAACCCCACTCACCCTGTCTTTTTCTTCCAGTCTTCCTCTCTTATTTTAATCCATTTAATCTTTCTCCTTTCACCTTCTTCTTCCCTCATCATTACTTTAGTGTACTTGTTAGCCACAGTAAACAGGTTAGTTAGTTATTGGAAAGAGTCACATTGTTGGTTTTAAATGTTTTTTATGGTAAATTGAGAAGTTTGGTTGCTTATATTTGAGCACTGAATAACCAAAGGAACATTCTTTTTAGTTAAAGGATGTAATCAGTTGTCAGTAGCTCTTTTTCAGTGGTTGAAGGACAACATTACTGAGAAATTGAGCAAATTACAGCATGTAGACGATACAAGCCACAGATTTAGTTAATGTTAGAGAGTCTCTTTCACCATCCAACTCTTTAAGGAAATTTTGTGGAAGAGTGGACGTAAGGGTTGATTGTCGCGAATCGAAGGTAGAGACTTCTGAGGCAAATTTTGGATTATAATTAAAACTAAGTCACTACAAAAAGAGATGATTTCCATCCGAGAAGGTGCCAGCTGCAAATAAAACAATGAAAACATGGCAACCTGCAATTAAGCCCAAGATGTAGTCAGTTAATTGTTGTGGTTGATTTTTGTCAGCAGACCCACAGATTTTCTGCTGCCAGGGATGTTATTTAAACACGGAGGTGTGCATTACCCAGTTGAGCTCTCCCTTGTTTGATTTAAAGACCGGTATTGACCTGCAGTTCACTGGCTTGTGTTTAATCAAAACGAACACGGCGACAGTTTGTGAACTGCCAGTCTCATTGAAGCCCTGTGAAATCCTTCTCTACACCCAGAGGAACGGCGATCCCAGTGCATCCCGCAAAGAGCTCAGAGAGAGAGTGAGTGAGTGAAGACTCTGGTATGTGGTGTTTTGTCAGACAGCGTTCTCCTTAGCACGCGGCTGACAGCGCTGATATCCCTTGGCGAGTGTGAGTCTCAGCATCCGTGTTTTTTTTTTTCCCCTTCTTTCTATCAAATCACACTATTCCTGCCTATGTTTCTGTGGTTTATGTTTTTGTAGTTTGAGCGACAGCTCTGTTTTCAGCGATGATGGCAGGAGGATTAGGCTCTAACTTTATGGTTACCTTACAATTTTGGGAATGCAGCAGAGCTTCCTGTACAGTATTGAATGTTGAATTTAGTGGTTCAAGCTGTCACTCACAGTGAGGGGTGGCGGGTGGGTTAGATGTCAAGGGTCATGCCAGCTTGTCAGTGGGTGCAGAGGCCAAGCAGTACCTCGCCTCACTTCCTGCTGCCAGTGTGCGTCTGTAGTCAGAGAGGATGCTGGGAGATAAATTTAGACCTCCAGCTCCCTCTCCATCTGCCATTGCTCAGAGTAGGCTGGTTTCCATGGGAACCTGCACCAGGCTGCTGCCAGTAAGAAAGAATGGGGAGAGATCTGTGTGTTTGTGTTTGTGTGTTTGAAGGGTATGGCAGCAGATTTTTTTAGACAGCACTTAAGAGGGTTTATTAGTTCTCAGAGCGCAATATAATTTAATGTTTTGCCTGTATTCTTATGCGTCATTACCAGCTGCGTCAATACGTGCGAGTATTGATGAGGATATGATGAAGAAAACACAAAGCTCTCCCCGTGGATCAAGTTTAAACTTTTGACAAAGCTCCTATGCTGGTGATTGAGCTAAAGGTCGGTTGTGATCATGGTCAAAATGAAAGTTAGTTGTGTTGATGTTCATGTCAATCGAAACCAGTGCAAAAAAAATCAGAGTTTTTCCAAAGGGTGATTAGTTATTTTGCAGTGTTTTATGGTAAATTACATTAAATTAAATTTTTATTTTTATTTTACAGATATTTACTGTTATTATGAAGACAAGTGATCGACAATAATATTTTTACTGGAATTTAAACTCACATGTAAACTCACAGTTTACATGAATGGAATGTAAACTCACAGGAAAATGCATTTGACACATAAGGTAAACCTGCAACAAATATCCACAGCTAAATACATTTATTTAGGTAAGTAGTTACAGTTTTAGAAGTATAAGTGCTGGGCCCAGCAAAGATGATGAGTGGAGACAGGCTGTGACGGTGTGTGACAGCACATGGGTGGGTGTGTGTGTGTGTGTGTGTGTGTGTGTGTGTGTGAGTGAGAGATGGAGTGTGAACTCTTCTGTGTGTCAGGGCTCCCTAGGGTACCTGCAGCAGCGTCTGTTTCTGCTGACAAAGCCCCTTTGCATGTACACACACATTCTGCACACGTTGCTCACTCATTCTGTCTTCTCTTCTCTGTGGGCCGGTCAGTTATCAAATTTTTGGAGAAGATATCAAAAACTAGTTCACACCAGAAATCACTGAATGCACCATGAGACTGCTACAATGGTTCAGGACAGATGAAAGCTTTTTTTGGTTTTGATCTGACATCACCGATCAAAAGAATATAACACGGTATGACAGCTGCACTAGTGACTTCCTGCTTGCACCTCAGCCTAAAAATAGAGTAAAGAATGACCTTGCTTCACCCTCATCGGTATGATAAGAGATCTTACTGTGATCTATTTTTTTTTAACTACACTAGTGTATGTATTAGGAATATGAGAAAGGAAAACCCCTCATCAAACTGCAGGAGGATCGGCTGACGGGGGTAGGTCACCTCAGGGCACCATAGCTGATTGGTTAGTCAGATCTGTCAGAGTGGATTTGGGGCTGCTGAGTGTTATAAGGTATTGCTCTGGGGAGAGTAGTGCTGTTCATTGTATGTGCGCTGTAGGCAGAAGAGTGTGTGCGTGTGTGTGTGTGTGTGTGTGTGTGTGTGTGTTAGGATTTAATGTAGGCTAGACTCTAGCATTCCTTTCCCTCATCTTCCTGGCAAGGCCTTGACTGTGTGCTTCCCCACTCAAACCTGGCAGTCTAGACTGCCATGAATAATGTAAGCAGTGCTCTTCCCAACCTTAAAACCTTCTAATTGCCCTGTTTAAGGGCTGCATCAATAGCTATGCTTGGGATCATTAAAATTACACCCTGATAGCCAACTACATGAAGAGAGACATTTATTACAGTAGGGTTGAGGAAGACTATGTATCTGCTTTCCCTTTTGCTTAATGCACAGAATCCTCCTTCTACATGTCCAGACCCACTTGCTTTTTAACTGTCTTCACCCATCTGGCTACATTTTTTTTTTTTTTTTACCCTTTTCCTCAACTCTCTTTCTTTTACCCACTATATTTTTCTCTTTTCTTTTTTTAAACTTGTCTTTCATTTTTGTTTTCTTTCTTTAAGTGTGTGGGTATTCACCCTTCAGTCTGTCAACTCTTGTAAGCGCCGTTTCCTCCCGATCTAACTTATCTTAATTTAGCTCCAAGAGTAATGTGTCTCCATGCCTAAACACAGAAAAGCTATAGCTGCACCCTAGACGAAGTCCTCGTGTAAAGCTGAGAATATAGAAGCCAGAAAAGTGAAGATGGAGAATACCGAATGCCGTTTCGGTTTGTTATGCAGTGTAATTGCTGAGTGTTGATGGTGAAAGTCTGCTGTAATCAAAGCACTAGTCTGCTTAGAGAAACACACACTGTACAGATTGATGATGGGCCCTTAGCAGATGTGGGGAAATGTGGAAATGGAGCTGAGAATCTGGCAAGTTGTTTCCAGAAGGAAGAGTGATTCACTTTCTTTTTATTCCACTTTAAACTGACTCTAATGAAGGCTGACTGTGCTGTGTTTTTCTAGACATATGGAGAGAGTAAAAGCGTAGCTCATTATAAAGAACTGTCATTGCTGCCTTGCCACCACTGGCACCTTAAGCTGCAGTCTTCTGCAGGGTCTATTTATTCAGCCACTGGATCACTGATTCAGTCTTTTCTCTCTTCCTCATTCCTCAGCTCTCTCCTTCCTTGTACTTTATATGCATGTATAATAGGAAATAGGTATTTTTTTCACCCCCTTTCAGTTGGTATCTGTGCAGCGCATTAGGTACATGCTGTCTGCACTGTTGCAGAGATCTGCAGCTGTGAAGTGAACACACATGGCGTTCTCCTCCAATGAGCACTGAAGCCCAGATTTTGACACAGGGAGTTGCAAGTAGTATTAGTGTCTTAGATAGTGAATGATACTCACACGACACGACTATGCTGGGACTATAAACAGTTGGGCATGGCTGCTCAGCAATAATGTTATGATTGGCCCCATCCATTCCTACAATGTGTTTTGATTGGCTTTGGTGCAAGAATCCCATGTCTTGAGTTGAGATGGAGGTGCAGGTTTTGCAGTAACTGGGGAAATATTACAGTACATACATCTAAATATTTTTGTCATAGCCTCATCTTTGATTCTTTCTAATGAGCTATACTTGGCTCCTCATAAACACAGCTTTCTAATAGTGTCAGTGAGAAATAGTAGAATCGCTCAGTCTTGATGAAAGGTTTTACAGGACCCTGTCACAGTGAACTATGTGTGAAGATACTACTCTTTTCTTGCCCCTCTCATAAACACTGCACCCTGGTGGCAGTATAGTGTGAGAGGCATAGGCTGACACCCAGCTGCTGTCAAGTCTTCTTATCCACTAGAAAACAGCCCCCTCCATTTACCCCCTTGAGCTTTAGTGCCAGATCAGATATGCATGGGCCATATTTCCAACATTTGTTTTGACTCCTTGCCCTGACGCTGCGGTCTCCTTTTCTGGTGCCTGTAGTTTAGATGTTGACTTTCTGGCCCTGCTCTGACTCCTGCTGAGTACGCAAGTCATCAGTTAGATATGATTATGATTCCTCTGTTTGGAGTAGAAGTCTTAATTTGAAGAGGGTTTAAAATTTTGTCAAAATCGAGGGAAATTAAGAGCTGTGCACACACTTTGTGGTCGTGTGCATATATCAGATGAGCACGTGTTCAGATTATTGTGTAGAACATCTTGACCCCACATTTTAATATAGATTTACAGTGCCCACTGTCTTAATAAGAGTTTAAGTGAGGACAGATGAGAGCAATAACTTGCTGATGCAGTTACCTTGTCAGTGTCGTCATGACAACGTTGACCCCACTCAGTACCAAGAATGGTAGCCCAATTTGTCATAATATGATATCTGGAAGTAATTTTTAATATGACTTTTGCTAATAAGGCACTAATGATTTTGACCTTCCACTCTACCAGTGTAACTCTTTTGGCTTTTTAAAAGCACTTAGATAGGCTAAATCTTCTTCACAAGGCCCACTGTGTTTTCTGTTTCTAAATATGATCTATTGAGCTCTTGCTTTGACTGAGGTCAGCAGAGCAGGACCTTTATTACCACTTTGTCTCGTTTTGTTGCTTTTAGTTGGGGAAACTTTGTATGTCTGATTTTACTGGAAAGTGAAGAGGGGAGATCTAGGGGTTATTTTTACAGCATTTTTTACATGGACCTTTGTGATAAAAAACCTTTTTTGGTTTATCAAATTAATGTATTTATAATTTTCCTTTTTGTTACTCAATGCTTTCTTTGCTTTCTTTGCTTTTTCTGTTTCTTTAGACCCATTCAAAAACTGAACAACTAACAGTCTTGCCAACCAACAAAGAAGATGCAAAAAAGACCTTGCGAGGACTTTTAAAATGGCTGAGGCTAGATAGAAGCAGAGCTGCTTTGAACGGAGAAATGATCCATGTTTACCTGCATCCATGCAGCTCCAGGGCACCTTTTAATGATGCCTCATTTTGTCCTCTTGAATAACTTTTGGCCCACTCTGAAAAAGGTCCTCCATTTTGATTTACAACTTAATCTGTCAATGTTCCCCTGCCTCTGACCTCTCTGCTGCCATGCGGTTAGACCAATGAGGCTCCGAGAGCCCTTTGTTACGTGTCTGTGAGGTCTCCTCCCCACTCTATGGAGGCTGAGCCCAGCCATCCGGCTGATGGGGAGCGCTCTGGAAGGCAAGCGCAGCAGCATGTGACATCTGAATCTTCATTAGGCTCTTGTCCACCTCAGCAGCCCCAGCAGCCTCCTAATCCTCGTCCTGTACACAGATCCTTGGGCCGCCTACAGAACCGCCAACCCAAGCGCACTGACCTGCTTCGGTTACAGCAGCAGCAAGCAGTAGCATGGCAGCATTCAGACACCCCAGGTCCCTCGGGAGGCAGCTTCTTCTCTACAGCTTCCTCATCAACCTTATCCCTCCCCTCTACTTCCTCCACCCAGGGTGAGCATGCTCATGGGGTTCCATCTCACTCTGGTCATCAGGGCCTAGAAGGGGTTAGCTCACCCAGGAAAGGGGAGAAGAAACCACAAAAACCAGGGAAATATGTGTGCACTTACTGTGGCCGTCCATGTGCCAAGCCAAGCGTTCTTCAGAAACACATACGCTCGCATACAGGAGAAAGACCCTACCCATGTGCTCCGTGTGGGTTTTCTTTTAAGACCAAGAGCAACTTGTACAAGCACCGCAAGTCCCATGCCCATCGCATTAAAGCAGGTCTTGCATCCAGTCGTGATGAGCCCAGTTTGAGTGGGGCAGAAGGCAGTGGCGCTGGTGAAGACCCTGAGGAACACACAGAAGGAGAAAGCACTGAGTCTGAGGAAGAGACAGGCCAGCACAGAAAATCCTCTAAAGAGATGCTTGGGCAGCATAGGAAAGGAGGTAAGGAGCGCCTGGGAAGCTCAGAGGAGAGCCAGAGGCCTGAAGACTCCCATGCTGTCAAGCAAAGACTTGCACTGAGGCTTAGTGAAAGAAAACGTGGGCCCATGGCTTCTCCAGATGACCCGCCCTCCTCCCTCTCCACATCATCTTCTTCTTCTCTTGGCCCTGGCAGTAAGGGCAGCACAGAGTCTGGCTACTACTCCGGATCAGGTAGTACTGACATATCCCAAGTTAGCCCACCCAGTTCCAGTGCCAAAACCTACGCAGAAATTATTCTAGGGAAATATGGAAGGCTGGGAGGGCAGCAACGTAGTCCCCACCAGCAGCAGCCTCATTCTTCACATTCCTCATCCTCAGGAACAGAGGAGAAGAACATCTCCTTCGCTGTACCCAAAACTCAAGTAATAGAACACATTACCAAGCTCATCACTATCAATGAAGCAGTAGTAGACACAAGTGAGATTGACAGTGTTAAGCCTCGACGCTCCTCACTGTCACGGAAGAGCAGCATGGAGTCACCCAAATTTACTGCCCCTAAAGATCCCTATACCTTTGATCCTAAAGGAGAAGCCGCAGGCCCCAGTGGTTTGAGGCACATCCATAATCCTGACGCAGATCCCCCGGGTACACAGGAGCAGTCAGCAGTGCCTCTGCTTAGGAGCCACTCAATGCCAACATCTACCAGTCAAGGAGAGCCCTTCACGTCTGGCACCATGTCACCCAGAGGTTACCGCCTCTGCCAGTCTTTTGATGAGCAGCAAGCAGTGGTAGCAGAGATGAGGATTGGCCATGCCCAGCGTATGCTCAAGCGCCAGCCTGCCATAGAGGTTCCCCTGGGAGCTGAGTTAATGTTGGAGGAGCCCAGTCCCACCACCTCCTCCTCCTCAACAAGAGGCACCGAACTAGCCAGGCAGCTACAGCAAAAACAACAACAACAGCAAAAGAGTCCCAGCGTGTTTGAATGTGGAGCATGTGGGGCCCACTTCCAAGATACTGAAGTCTTCGAGGCCCACAGAGGCATCTGCCCAGGGCAGGAACAAGAGAGCAGGGATGCAAGTAAAGCGTGCAGTGGGGATCGTCCATTGATGATGCACTATAAGTTTCGAGCGTTGGCCATGGCTGTGAGGAAGAGGAGGAAAGAGGAGAGTCTGGAGGAGGATCCTCCCAGCCCTGGATCTGTAGCTGTGTCAGGCAGCTCTGCAGGCGTCATTCCAGTACCACGCAGGCCAGAGCAGAACCAGGCCCTCTCAGGTTTGTATACCTCTAGCAATATATTTTTAGTAGCTAAAATCATCATATTAAGTTGCATAAGTAATACATTTGTTCTCTTTAATACCTTTTCTGTTCCTTTCTAGTATCTAAGACATGCAGATTATCATATAGCTAAACAGCTATAACAAACAAAAAACTGAATATCTGTATCATTGTTTTAAAGTAACATAACAGAAAGGGGAAAAACTACTCTGTGAAGTAACAGTATACTGCAGAAAAGGGAATAAAATCCATGAAATGCTAAATGGCATCATTAAAATCCCAATACTAATGTCATATAATGGGAGCTAATTTTTCTGCTATTTGTTTCTAGGTGTTTCCTTACAGACTGAGCCAAACCAACAGCAGCAGCAAGACAGGAAGGGTGTGTCTGTCATCCAACACACTAGCTCTTTTGAGAAGCAAGAGAGTATATCTATGGAAAGTCAAGAACCAGACCTCAGAGAGAGTCAGCAAACACAACAGCCTGAGCCAAAACCATCACCCTCTACATCTCGTCTCATTCGCCAGCCAAATATCCAAGTGCCAGAGATCCTTGTTACTGTTGAGCCTGATGCTGAAATGCCATCTGTGTCACCCCCGCTGACAGCACCCTCATCAAAGGTACATGTACTCTTTTGAGTTAATTTTTTTTTGTTTGTTTTCAGTTTTCATACAATATGTTTGTCCAAGTTGGCATTCACTACCTTTGATTTAAAAATGATACTAAATTTATAAAAAATGTATCTGTCCTAGGAGGCAGAGAGAGTAGAGGAGTTCCACTGGCCTCAGCGTAGCCAGACATTGGCCCAGCTCCCTGCAGAGAAGCTGCCACCAAAGAAGAAAAGACTAAGGCTGGCAGAAGCTGCCCAGTCCTCTGGGGAGTCTAGCTTTGAGTCTATATCTTTGCCTCGCAGCCCCAGTCAAGAAAGCAACATCTCGAGCATTTCTATTTCTTTTGAGGATGCAGCACAATCGGAGCAAGCTGTCCGAGGTCCCAGTAGCCAAAGCTCCCAGATGTTGATGGTGCCATCTGCTTCTCACCAACACCACCAAAGCCACAAGGAGATGAGGCGCTCAGCCTCAGAGCAGGCCCCAGCTAGTCCACAACAAACAGAGCAGATCCCAGAGACCAGAAGTAAGTCGTTTGACTATGGATCCCTGTCTCCTCAGCAGTCTGCATCCTCCTGGAAAGAAAGGAGAAAGTGTCTTCTTGTGAAGCATGCTCCCTTAGGGGAACCAGAGCAGGAAGTGGGGGGCAGAACTAGTCAGCTGTCTAGGGCAGAGAGTCCGCAACCTGGTCCTTCCCACTCTAACCTTCCTCCTCTGTACTCCACTAGAGTAAGCTCCCAGTTCAGCCTGGATGCCACTGGAAAGGCCTTGCAGCTGCCACAGCCACAAATCTCTTTGTCCTCTCAGGAGGTGCTTCCTTTGCAACCCAGAGGGCAGCAAGCATTCCCCCCAGGGTCATTATCCCAGCTACTCCCTGTCACCACAGCCTTATCTGAAGCATTGTCCACCCAAATCATTCAAAGAGCGTTTTTACAGTCACACACAGGATCTCCACCTATACAGATACATCCAGCACAAATAAACTTGGCTGAAAGGTTGGGAATACCACTCCATCAGCTTCCCCCCCTCATTCCTCGCCATTTTTCTTCCAGGAATACGTCTAGTCAGGCTGTGTACTCGCCTGTTCCTCCAAGATTTACCACACACATTCCTTCCCCTCACACTACAGAGAGCAGACCCTCCATTTCTTCTGTGTCTTCTCCACTGACTCAGCAGTCCCTTGTAACAATCTCCTACCACCACCCGAGGCCGGTCATCGCCACGTGCCTGGCACAGCTTGCACCAGTAGTGTCTCTTGTGGTGCCAGTACGCCTCCAGACTCATATACCTACATATGCCAGTGCAATGTATACCACACTGTCCCAGATTCTGGTTTCCACATGCTCACAGGAACCAGTTTCTTGCACAGCTATGGTCATCATGGGCAAGGTGGGGCGGGAGACGCTGCAAAGGACCTACTTGAAGGTCCCCTCTCCAGATGTCAAGAGTCTTCTTCCTTTGTCTCTGCCATCGGAGCTGGCCTCAGGATCTGGAGAGGGATACGGTCCACTTGGGGCAGGAGGAAGTAAGCGTATGCTATCTCCTGCAGCCAGTCTTGAGCTCAGCACAGAAGCCCAGCGTCACCAGAAAAGAGTTAAAGAGGAAGAAGAGGAGGAGGAGCATCATAAGGCAGGAGAGGAGGAGGGCCATGTGGAAGCAAAGGTAGGACAGGAAGAAGAAAGCAACACCATCAGGAAAAAGCTGGAAGAGGGAGAGAAGAAATCAGATACGTTAGAAGTAACAAGTGCAGATGTGCAGGGGCATCCAGAACAAGAACCAAGGAAAAATGACAGGGAAGAAAAGGTGGAGGAGAAGGAAGCAACTGAGAAGATCAGTCAAAAAAAGGAAGCAGTGTCAGCTGTGGAGGAGGGGGCAAGCACCTTTTCATTCCCCAGCCTCCACACTTCCACCTCAGTCAATTGGTGCTACCAGAAGTATGTCAAACCCAACCCATCTGCCCAGAGGGACCCCCGCACCTCAGTTTATTCTACCTGGAGTGTCAGTGCTCACAACCCCAACTTGCCAGGCATCAGCACAAAGGTGGCCTTGTCTCTGCTGTGCTCTAAACAGAAGCACAGTTCTGAGATTTACACCATAGCCACGGCCCCAACGCCAGCCAAATGCAAAGTGGCCCCTGAGAACAGCGGGACACCACATGTGTCAGAGGTAAACATAAACACAATAAACATATATTTACTGTATTTACACTTAAATGTTGACCCCATTTAATTTGCTTACTGGAGAACCTATCATGGTCTGTTTATCTCTGGAATACTACTTCTTGTTAGAAGGCAAAGCTCTGCAGTCTTTATCTCTTTAGGCTGGTACTAGCCTAAAGAGATAGATACTAGCACAACACACTGGCTGTCAATGGTGGAGTTGTGCCATAGGGGACCATGTTAGAGAAACATAATGATAAATCAGTGAAATCCTCTTTTAACAATTAGACTTCAAGTTAATCCTGCTTTAACAGCACTTAACATTTTATTATAAGTTGTTTTGAATTTTTCCATGTGTGTCTTGAGTGTAGGTACATGCCACCCCACCCAGCACCCTCACTGAAATAAAGGAACAGCAGCAGCCTGAAAAGGAAGAAAATAAAGAGATGCAAGAAGTGGAAAGACCATCCACCTCCAAACAGAGCGAGCCCTCTCGGGTTTGCATCTTTGAAGGAGGGTAAGAATCTTTTAATTCCATAGTTGCAAAATATGGCAGCGCCTCATTACACACTTTTTTTTTTTCACGTCACAAACCAATGCCTGGTGACTGCAAAACAGCCACAATGGAGAGCTGACAAGAGTGCACAGAGAAAATACAATAACAGATGGGAGGCCACGGGTCCAGAGGGACTTCATTTGTACCTGTAGCCAAGCTTTTTCCTCTCACTGCTGGCACGAATGTCTGTGTTTTAGAGGTGTTAATTTGGAGAGATAGCAGTGTCTGTGTGTGTGAGGGGGGAAAAGGTTGTCTCCAACTTTGTAAGACTCTCATTAATATTTTTTATGGTTATAAAAAGTCTCACAGAGGCACAGTATGAAGCAATCTGCAAGCAGTCAGAGTCACAGTCGAGGCTGTCATGTTTGTCTACAGACCAGAACAGGGTAACATATAAATGCTTTCCATAAATGTCTGAGTGATGTTTTTTTTTTTTTTCCCAGCGCTGCCTGTCTTGCTCCCCATGTTTAAATGTTGCGAGCTAAAGTTTCCCCAGCAGATGATTCTGATTAAATCTTTTCGCACTGAAATCCTGATAGAAACAGAAAAAATTAAAAGGATGGAAACATTAGAAGAGTGGAAAGGTGTGAAATGTTGCCTTACAAGGAGAATTTCTAACAACTGGTATTCCTTTTGGTATGATTTGGTTTTGGTAAACCTTTTTTTTTTCCTGTTAATCATTTTGTCTTCATGAGTGTCAACACTTGGTGAGGCCTGTGTTTCATGCTCAGGTGCATGAATATCAAGTGTGAAAAAGCTGTCTGCGTAACAGTAGATAAGGCACTGAACTTCACACACATTCAGGAAGTGCACTTTCATCCACAAAAAACCCAGAGGTGTTGCTGTTTCACTCTGGCAGCTCTTCCAGTTTCACTTACTTATGTATTATTTTGTTTTTTAATTCCCTCCAAACCTCCTCTTTGTCCTGTCTCTCTCTGTGCATCCCCACCCCTTGATGTCCTCCTGCATTTCCTCCATGCATGCAAATGGCCACAGTTACTCAATCTTAAAGAGAACAGAATGTTTTTCATCCTGACTCATTATCCCTATCTCCCTTTTGTTAGGACTTTGAAATCATAGCTGTGTGCCACTCATTTCATTCTAGAGAGCAGTCTTTTATGAATATGCATCATGCAGCTTTGTTTACGTTCCAGTGGCTTGCCAGATTTTATCCTCGTCCAGGGTTCTCTAGAGTTTAATAGTACCACACTTTCATCTGAATGACACATCTCAGGAAATGGGCAACAATAGATGCTTTTTCCTAGTGGTGGCAGAAGTCTGGGAAACTCTATGCAAGCACCAGCTGACCTGATTCAATGAAAACACGATTGGTTTTCTCTGGTGCAAATGGTTAACCATGCAGATTTGTTACACTTTGTAACACTTTAACTATGCCAGTCAGCTGGATTAGGCTATTCCAGGGTCACATATACAGTATGTGAGTTAAACACAGACAATATTTGTCAAAAATAGGTGGTCATAAAGCTACAGACTGAGTGCACCAAGAGATGTGCTTCTGATTTAATGCTAGATAAGTGAAGTGAAACTTCTGCCATGTTGTTTTTTTAAATTTATGTATTTTTTCTGAGATGTGGGTGGATATTTTTAGCACTAGCAAGAAATACACGCCAGGTAAACAGTAGCCAGCTCCTGAATGAACACAACACAATCACACTGTTGAGGCTATTTTGCAGTTGTGTAACAATTTGTTATAATTTGCTGTTACTGGTTCTGTTATACAACGGGGAACATTCACAGCCTGGTCTCTTGTAGATGTCATGCACATCCTGTAATTAAATACAGTCAGCATGCATTGGGTATTTACAATTCAGAATGATTTGTGAGTTTCCCCATGAGTAGTGAATTTTTCATAGAGGACAATTCATTCAGATATAAAACATCTGTGGTACACTGTGTCTACAAATAGCCTTTTGGTAAACATCTAGCTTGTGCATAAACAATGTTTTTTATAGAGTGGACCTAAATGTGTTGCTTGATTTTTATATGTAGCATCTATTTTAGGTTGGTGGCCATAGTCAGGCTTCCCTTCCCTCTCTTTAGCTGCTGCTGTTGTTGGCAGGGCCACCCGATCGCAGCAGAATAGCTGGTATTCTTTGCACTCCCAGGGTGTAGTGAAGGGAACAGCCAAGGGACTCAGTGTTGAAGGGGTTTTGGTGGGGCTTCCCCAACCCGCCACCATAAAGAAAGCCTTGTTTCCCAGTTTTGTGTGTGTGTGTGTTTTGTGCATGTATCTGTGCTGCAATCACAAACTAACTTCCAACAGTTATCTTTGTTATTATCATTAAATCTGCTCACTGTGCAATGTGAAAGAAGAGAACGACTCTGCAGTAATCTTTGAGCGCATATTTTGGGGGTTTGGAGTCTGCTGCTTTCATTATCATCTTCTGGGTTCTTAGCAGTTGTTTTCAGGGTTTAACTGAAAACTAGATGGTGAACATAATGCTCCATCTCTCAGATAAATAAAAAGTCTGTGTACGTATGTCTGCGTGTCTCAGGTCGGCCTGTCTCATCAAACATTAATCAGATCCACTTTAAACTTGGCAGGTGTGCTGCTAAAGACACAAGTAAGTGCAGTGCCAAATTTGAGGTTATTTTGTCTGCGGTTTTCTGTTACCATTGTTTTCTTCAGGTTGACCGTTCTGCTCGGTGCAGAGTGGGAGAGCTGTCGTTGTTAAAACATCCATTGCCCTAATGCATTCTCTAGGCCCATACCGCAAAGCTAAACCATCACAACTAAGTGCCAAATCGAATTCAAAAGGCTAAAAAAAAGTCCACGTTTTGCAATTTTTATAAAACGTTAATGAAAAATGATCAAAGCTGAATTTTAGCAACATAAAGATCAGCAAAGTTTTGTTTATTTTCCTTCCAAAATCATATTCCTTCAACTTAGTTTCACTCCATATTTTTCCCTGGTCACCCACACCCCACCTGCAGCAGCTCTATGTCCCACTAGCAGAGCCTGCTCCACAGTTCAAGAACCATTGCCCTAACCTAAACCCAATTCTAACAATAATCCTGAATCCTGAAAGTGTAAGAACTTAAACCTCTCATTGAAAGGCAAGTCAAAAAAGTGAGGACTGTGGGATGAAACTGCAGTATTTGGGGGGACTAAAAGCATGCGGGCAGGGAGAACACGCAAACTCAGGTTTGAAGATGGAACCTTCTTGCTGTGAGGCCACAGTCGTAACCCCTGCCATGCTGGTCTTATTTATTAATTTGTTTGTTCAAATGACTTGTTCTTCATTTTCTGGACAACTGTTTACCCAATCTACTTTAAACATTTACACTGAATATGTTTTTTTGCTGTGGACTACTAAAACAAAGTGTCCAGTTTTGGATTGGTTTCAGTGAGCACTTTTCTGTTATGCTTTCACAACTATCACCTGCCTGCTTGTCAGCTGATTAAGGGACCTGTGTATATATTGTAGCCTTGACACACAGCACCACAAGTAAATTTGGTAAATTTGGGCACAGTTGTAAAAAGAATGGCTCTCATCACTGATTACGTGGTTCCCAGTTGTTATGTTGAAGCAAGCAGCTATACGATGCGAGTTCCTGTGCATCTGCCCTGGTTAGCTCTGCTCTCAGACTCGCTTTATGTGTATTTATTAGCAGAAACACACACACACACACACACTCATTCAGTGAATGTATGCTTATAGTGGTATTCTTTTCAGTACAGAAATGATCTGTCTGTTAGCTTTCACATCAACTGATTGCCTGCAAGTGACACGTTTAGGGACTGCACTAGTTTAGAAGATAAAGAGAGAAATGTTTTTTTGAGAGTAGACAGAGACATGAAATTTGAAAGAGGAGGTATTATTGGACTTATAATCACCAGCTGACCTGAAAAAACAACTATAAAGGAATCCTAATGTTGGTCTGCATCTGCTCACCATTACCGCGATAAGTTTGCAAATGGGTAATGTGAATGTTGTGTTTGCAGCTTGTTCCGTTTTCCTCAAGTGACCCAAAATCTAATAAGTGCAGCCTTAAAGTTGCTGCCTCTGATCTCTTATCTGTCTGTTTCTCGTAGGTATAAGTCCAATGAAGAGTATGTTTATGTGAGAGGTCGTGGCAGGGGAAAGTACATATGCGGAGAGTGCGGCATCCGCTGCAAGAAGCCAAGCATGCTGAAAAAGCACATCAGAACACACACTGATGTCCGTCCATACATTTGTAAACACTGCAACTTTGCCTTCAAAACCAAAGGTGAATGGAAAATTTGGATTCTATTTAAAATGTGAACTGTGCTTCAGTTCTTTCCATTATATAATGTAAAATCCTCTTTTTGCCCAGTGATCACATTATAGCTGTGCTGCTGAAATAATCTCATTTGTCTTACAGTCTTTTTTCTTTTTCTTCCTAGGAAACCTTACAAAACACATGAAGTCAAAGGCCCATGGAAAAAAATGCCAGGCAATGGGAGTATCTGAGTCATCATTGGATGAGCCGGAGAGCGAGGAAACAGGTACTTCAGGGGGTGGGATGAATCTCACATACTTCCCTTCCCCCCTGTGGAGAAATATTGGTACACAGCTGGATGAACTTCTGCCTGTGAAGAATAGTAGCTGTTCAGCACTGACAGCTTATGCAACACTATGTTCTATTCTCCTCCCTCTGGCCTTGCATAAGAAATTTGAAAAAGTATAAGATAAATAAATTAAGAATACAGAGCATGCCACAGCGTCCTGATGTTGTTGCAACAGTCTGGCTGCTGTAACCTGTTCTTAAGGATGTGTTCCCGGTATATAACGATACAAAGCTGAGCACTTTTGCCACAGTTGACACCTTCCCGTCAAAGCCACAAAAGAGCCTCAAAGCCCTCACGATCTCCTCCCTAACCTTCCTCTGCAACCCCTCCTCTCTCGCTGTCTCTTTCTTGCTGACAGACTACACTCATCACAGCCAAGGATGCGCCATTTAAACTGTCTTTCCATTCACAAGGCTGTTGAGATAGTTTGTGAATAGAGGCATGGTGCTTTTCAATTAAATTCCATCCTTTTCATTCTCAGTCTATTTATAACGTGTGTTTGATGGGTGCTGGGTTTGGTTTGTCCTTTGCTTTACTGTCCTTACACTTTGTGCTTGTTCCTGTAAATTGCTCTGTTAAGATGTTTTGTGACTTTTGTGTGAGGATTTATGGCACGACTTTGTACATTCAGTACAAGAGTTTTAGGTTCACAGTGTTGGCGTGAAAAGATATTTAAAGTCTGCCTGTTTTTCTGTGTCTGCACAAATAGCAGGGAGTGAAGAACGTGTGTGCGGCTCAGAGGAACAGGAGGAGCATCAGTTTTCTGACGTGGAGGAGTCCGATGATGACGAAGACAATGATGACGATGACGACGATGAAGAGGAAGAGGAGTCCACGTCCCACGAGGACCCACCGTCCTCAGTTTCGTCTGACACCCACCCATCAACAGGGGGGCGTTCCAGCTCCAGCAGGCACTCTAAGCAAGGCACTCCTGACCCCGAGCCCCCAGGTCCCACTCCCTGCACCAGTCAGGAGCCCTCCCCACGTGGAGTTTGGCCCAGCAGAAGAGCGACCTCGCCGGGTAGTAGGAGAACAGTGTTCTCCCGGCGAGGCTGGAAGACATCTCCACGAGCCTTCTCCCCTAGCAGTGAGAGCTGTTCCCCCAGTCGCAGCCTCTCCCCCCGCCTGGAGTATTCGTCACCTATCCACAGCCTCTCTCCAAGGACAGAGCTCTCCTCGCCCAGCCGTCATGTCTCACCATCCCCTGACAGAGGACCTTCTCCCATCAGACCCCTGTCTCCTCTCCGTCCCCTTTCACCCAGCTGCTACCGGTCATCGCAAGTTCCAACACCTCCCTCCCCCCTTGGGGTGCATCACAGAACCCCTGGGTACTTACCCTGGGAGAGCCCTGGTATATCAGGTAGTCATGTCAAACTGGTAAGTCTATTTTCTAAGTGCAGCATACATTTTCATAGACAAGTCATAGATAAGTGGCTACACTTTCAGAGAAACATTAAGCATGCAATATATCTTCACTACCCTGTGTTTTGAAAAGATCTCAGAGTACAGTACTTTGTGTACTAGTGGAGCAGGTTCATGGGTTGCAATAATGTAGACTTTGCTCCTCCTACAGGAGAAAAGTGGAACAGCAGGAGAAGGGGCAGGATGGTCAGAAACCAGCCTGTTTCCACCTGCTTTTCGGATTTCCACTTGTGGGGGTTATCCTGGCCAGCAAACAGACAACATCTTCAGCCATCTTCCCATGCACTCCCAGCAAGCCAAGGTCCCTTATCTGATGATCCCAATAGGAGGGATCCAAATGGTACAGGCAAGACCAAGGTCCCACCCTACTACCCCCTCATCCCCAACATCTCCCCCACTGGAGGGGCCATCACTGGCCAGGTTTGAAACATACTGGGGCGGGACCCCCAGGACTCAAGGGCTTAGGACTCCTGGAGACCACTGGTCAGAGCACCAGACAGCAGGAACCAGCCAGTCAGGGCAGCAAGGTCTTAGCACAGCACTAACATTTTCCAAACCAGAGTTGGAGACCACAGACTCAAAGCAATATGGCAGCTCGCACAGCTCCGTCCGCACCCACGGGTCCGCTACTGAGACCACTGAACACTGCGCCAGAGACAGTTGTTCAAGAGCACCCCCTAGTCTAGCAGCCCCAGTAGCCTCAAGTGTCATTGGACAACAGCCAGAGAGGGAGGAACGACCATCTGGTAGTGATCTGGTGGAAGGAGGAGCTAAAGGAGACTCAGCCAGAGGAGACCAGAGCACTTAACAGTGTGTACACTTTGATGCATCGTGCATCCCATTTTGCTTTATTGGTTGCTACACTAGTCTTGTTTTTTATTGCTTTGTTTTTTTATACATTTTTCAATACTATTGTTAATTTAAATGTTTGTTCTTTGGCAATATTCAGGTTTG
>VUQS01005096.1:43068-58573 GCA_015108495.1 Heterochromis multidens
GGTAATAATGGGAATATAACCCTGTTTCCAAAAGAAGTTGGAATACTATGTAAAATGTAAAATAAAAACAGAATACAGTGATTTGCAAATCATTTTAATCCCATATTAAACTGAAAATAGAACGACAATATATCAAATGTCGATAGTAGAAACATTATAATTTTTTTTATTATATATGCACATTTTATACTTGAAGCCACATCAAGCAACATCTTTCAAGAAATTTGGGACAGGGGCAAGTTTACCACTTTGTGACATCAATCATGAAAACACTGTGTAAGGGAAAGGAGGATAATTCTTTAACTTTGAGAGCGTTTTTTTCTTATTTTTGCTTTATACACAATTTCAAAACTCAAATATTTTGGGACCCTTTCGCCATATTTTTTTTTATTTCTTAAAAAAATATTTGCAGCAGTCTGGGTGAGAGGCAGGCCCGTTTGGCACCTGGACTCTTCTGCTACAGAGCCACGTCGCCTTTCTTGTAATATGCAGAATGTAGTTTGGTTGCTGAAATATGCAAGACCTTGCCTGAACAAGACAATCCACATAGCAGCATATGTTGGTTCTAAACCAGTAAATATTGTTCAGCACAAGCCCAATGGTACATTGCTTTAGCCTAGAGGACACAGCATCCATGATTTACAGAAGAATTTCCATTTTTTTTTTGTCAAACCATAGGGCCAGTTTTTCACTTCACTGCAGTGCATGTACTATAGGCTCAGGCTTCAGTGTTTTCTATGCACTCTTACTTTTTCACATGACAGTAGGATTGTGAAGGTTTGAAGATTTTTGCCTTTGCCTCTCATTTCTGAGCGTTCTTTAGATTCTCCAAATCATTTATGATTGAATCTCATGTAGATATGTTTGCAATTATTATTAATATGAAAAATTATTCTGACCTATGGGCTATCGCAGTCTCCCTATTTTTTACCTATCTAGGAAGCCCTTTTTGTACCCAGTCATGTTAAAGACTGACAATAAATCTGATTAGCTGTAGGATGTTCGACCGTGTGTGTGTGGACTTTTTTTTTTTTCTAGCATTACAGAACCTTTCAGTTGCATGCCAAAATCCAAAGTAAGAATATAAAGTAATACATATTTTGCAATTTTCAATTAAGGGTTCAAATTGTGTGCAATTAACTGCACTCTGTTTTTATGTACATTTTATTCCAGGTCGTGACTTTGTTGGAAACAGGGTTGTATACAGTATGTGAAAGGAATAAAAAATAAATTTGTAAATGACCAAAATCTTTCATCAAAAATAATTCCATTTTTGTTTGTCCAGTATTACTGAAAATTGTAGTTACTTGTGCCTTTTATGTCCAGGTTTGTGTTTTGAGATGTACAGTACAGATAGGCAAAGAGAAGGCTGTGAAATTTTATATCAGCTTTTTTTATGTTCTTCTGGAGGGTTAATATTTTGTGTTTTGATTGTTTCTTTTCTACAGGCCATTGCTTTAATGCCAGGGTAACAGAGTTGTATCGAAGACATGCTGAAGGAGCAGCAGAAATGTATCAAAGGAATTGCACTGAAGTTCTATTTTTATTACAAGAGATTTTAGACTAGAATATATGTCTGTACAGGGAAGAGTGCTCCTTATTTATTATTATTTGATGATAATGATCATTGTTTCAAGGTTGTTTGTTTTGGGGTTTTTTTTTTTTTACTTTTTGTTATGGGGGGAATACGTTTTGTTACATCTGTGTGTCTTTTTCATGATGTTCTTGTATTTTGAACTGGTGACAAAAAAGATAAGACATTGAGGTTTGGCTGGTACCAGAAGATCAAGTGCCCTGCGGATTTCACACAGCAAAATTTCTAGTCATTAAAGAAATAAAAAAAAAAAAAATGCACCAGACTCTCTTGAGGTCGTGGCTTTCTTCTATTTTGCCATAGAACACTTTGAACAGAACAGTTTGTTAAGTTTAGGACAAATTGTTTTCACACATTTGATGATTTCTTAATATTATCAACACCACTGTAATAGCTTTCCACAAGGAGTCAGTTCAGTTGAAAGGTGGACAAAACATTAAAACTATATGATAAACATCTACTGTCTGGTTTTGCTAGACCAAGAGATAGCAATGTTGACCATAGAGTACTGTGCAAAAGTCTTGACTCACCCCTCATTTCTGCATGTTTTGCCAGGAAAATGGGAAATAGGTGCAGTGATTTATTGAAACCTGTGCAAACATACATGGGAATACAGTACATAAGGCAAAAACAGAGCTTTTACAATTCTAGCCTTTATTCTTCAACACATTCAGAACTCTCTTAGCTTTCTTGTAATTTCTTTAAGTACAGCAGTCTTCACAGATGGGTGTAAACCAGGGGTGTCAAACATAAGGCTCGAGGGCCAGAATTGGCCCGGCAAAGACTCCAATCCGACCCACTGGACGGCATTGGAAAATGTTAGAGGGCATAAGTTTTGGACTTCTAACTGCATTTTCATAAATTTTACAGCTTTTTCTGCTGATAAAGACCTCCCCTGGGGCCATTCATACTATGCCAAAGTAATTAAGTAATAGATAAACAATTAAATAACAGAAAAGTTCCTGTTTTTTTTTTACTATCTGTTATAGAAATTTGTTTTTTAAAGTGGGTCCAAAGTGAAAGAAAATAGGACATTTTCTGCAAATTAACAAAAACTATGTTTTATAATTACATAACTGTCTGGGCAACAAGGTACCATGCAGAACCTTTTCTGTAATTTTACACATTAATTTCTTACAATTAAAGCCCAAAGAGTTGTGCTGACAGATTTCTTTCATTTACTACAGCAGCATTTCTTTATCATGTATCAAAACTGAGATGTACTGTTGAAATTTGCACTTCTTTTTCTTATGTTAAGATATCTCAGGGATTAAATGTGTAGTTAAACTTCTTCACACCGACAGAAGGGGGAATTTCACCGGTCCAGCCCACTTAAGTTCAAAGTGGGCTGTATGTGGCCCACCATGTAAAATGAATTTGACATCCCTGCTGTAGTCGGTTCTGTTGTCCCTCTCTCCTGACCTCCTCCAATGACAAAGATTTGAACCAAAAAATTCCAATTTTAAATTCATCATTCAGTAACACCTGTTGCCACTTATTTCAGTCCAGTTCTTGTGTAATTTGGCATACCTCAGCCTTTTCTCCCTGTTTCCCTTCATTAAGAATGGCTTCTTCACAGCCACCCTTAAACTGAGACCATTTCTAATGAGGCTTCAGTGAACAGTAGATGGATCAAATGAATGGTCAGCTGCATCGCTCAGGTCCTGTGTCAGGTCTTTGCTGGATTTTATCCTATTTCTAAGGAATACTGTTCATCTGCTGTAGATAGTTTTGTAGGCCTGCCACTTTTTCTTTTGTCCTCCACTTGTCCAGTTTCCTCAGATTTTTTTAAGGACACACTGCACACTATGCTGAGATTTGCCAGGTTTTCAGCTAATATCCCTTTAGGAATCACCTTGTTGGTGCAAAAATACTATTTCATGCCTGTCAAACTGTGTTATCTTTGGCATTTTTCATAGATTCAACTAAAGAAATGGGAACAAATGATTGACAATGATGACAATGATGTTTTTGTGACAGGCTGCTAGTAACAAAGCGCCTAAAGATACAATTTAAAATTGATTATTTTGCTAAGTGTCTGTTATGTGTAGCCACAACACTGGTTCATCCCTTGAGTTAAGTGCCTGTGTTATGCTTGAATGATTCATAGATCAGTCTTAAGTGGCTTAACAACCACAAAAACATTTCTCTGAAAATGGTCAGGTACAAGGACTGGACTGAAAATGTGTGAAAAAGCAGCCAATGTCTAAAGAAAACCTCTGAAAGACCTTTAGGAAGCCTGGAGAACTATTGCTCAAGACCACTTTAAAAATGAGAAGAAATTCTGGCTCCTTCAAAGCAAGATATAAAGAAATGAGGGGTGGCTCGAGACTTTTCCACAGTACAGTAGGTGTTAAGATATGTTGAGATATAGGGAGTGATCACAATATTTCCATACTTACCAGATTATCCTTTGAGTTCTCTTGCCTGTAAAACTGATGTACACCCACACTAATCACAGTCAAACTGTGAGTGTTTGAGACATTTCTGTCGGTGAGCCAGGCAGCTGTACGGCTTCAACACCCCCACTAGATGTCACCAGTTTCAGGCGTCGATCAAAAATCTTTTTCTCTTCTCTTGCTAGAATCAGGATGTGCTCCTAAACCTAACCTAAGAAACACTGGAACAAGTTTACATTCTGCTTCCACTGGCTTTAGATTTCTTTGGGGTCAACAGGTGACACACACCTTTCAATTCTTAACCAGCATGAACTTAAATCACAGGTTATAAATTCCAAGAACTGTGAGTGGCTATATGGGTCAACCACAGGTGTATTCTGTAACTCCCATTTTTATTATGAAGGCACATACATTTATCACTTCCAAAGAATTTGTTTAACAAAGATCAGTTTTATCAAGCCTCATAATCGTCTGATCATGTGGGCACATGCAGCTCTCGGTGTGTGTCAGGCATTATAAAACAATATCAACACATAAAGCAATATTCACATAAACAGTATCTCTCCCATCCCTTCCCAGTCCATCCGTGTTTTCGATCCGCTCTCATGTTTGCAAAGCAATGTTTAACTGTACAGCAAGAAAGAGATTATGTAAATCTTACTCAGCCATTACATGCCAGTTTTTTGACAAGGAGCCAAAACCTGATAGTTGGTGTGAATAAAACCTTACACAGAAAGTGTTACAAAACAGGAAACACTGAGATACTTAGTACATCAAAAGAAGTCTGAAGTAACAGATTCTTTTTCCTCCTCCGAAACACTGCAGATGCTGATGTTATACAGAGCTAGTCTGGGATAGTAGGAGGTATTATCAAGGAGTCAACTGAGGAGGGTGCATTTTTAATTAAAAATAAACAGCTTCCAGGACAGAAGCCTGCAAAGACACTGGGGTGTGGTTTAGTATAAAAACACTCTCTGGCTATTTCTATCGCTTGCTGCCTTCACCGTTACTTTCCATGCAGTGATGCGGAGGGCTGCCTAATGTGATGTGATGATCCCTGGGGTTGTCGGTGAGGAGGACACATCTGTGTTTCTTGGGGAACTGAACTTCTAACCTCTGGAGGAAGAATGTGAAGAATTCACACAATCATGAAGTAGTGTGTATGGCAGTCACATCATGTCACACAATCCACACATCTTTATGTAAGAAGAAAATGTCTTCCCCGCCCCTCAAGAAGTCTGGCAGATTATATATTAGACACTTGATTAACTCGTGCCAAGTTTTCGTCATCAGATCTGGGAAGAAATAATGATGCAGAAACAGGTCGAGGTGATGAGTGCACTAATGATCCTAAAATAAGCCACAGCACAGTGTACTGATGAGTTTTTAAAAGTATTACACACAGGATCTATATGTGGTTCTTCACCTTGTCCTCTTTTATTTTTAAATCCTTGTTGTCTCGTCTTTTTGCAGCATATTTTCCATGTCTAAGTGCTTTCTGAGCATGGCTGTTACACAGAGGAAAAGTGCTGTCTTCTCTCTGCTTGTTCTATTCAATCATGTGTAAGGTTTCGAGAAAGGTTTCATCAGCTCTTATAGCAAACAAACAGTTTTCTGTTGTCCATCTGTCACTGGCACTGACTGCTTTACATGCTTACTTTTTCATTAGAGGGAAAAGAAAACAATCACTAAAATGTACTGTCATTATAACAGCCTGACATACTCTAAATTTATCTGTTCATTACTTCATTTTCCTATCAGATAGTTGATGATCACTTGGGAAATAACAGCAGTGAAGAGCAATACTGATAATCCAACATGTATTTATTGTATTTACATATTTGAAGGCTGCCATGTGGCTATCTGCATGACTCTGGCACGGCTGACCTGCCTTGGCCTGACATGACCAGGAGCCCAACTGCATGTGGGCAGGGATGAGCCACACTCTCTGTGTGCTCAACCTCACCAGCTTTCATGGATGGGGGCATCAATTTGATCAAATGTCACATAGGAAAATTTTGAAAGCAGAGCCACATTTTAATATTGCACTTCTTTGGGTTAGGGTTGCCCATGATTACTCAAAGCCAAGGCTTTACGAAAACAAAGGTTGTTTGAGAGCAGGATCCACTTAAAGGTCACAATGTCTCTCAAATAGCACCAGTCTTCACGTACTAGTGTAATATTAATCTTTGGAAACAAAAAGTGTGGTCCTGTGATTTGTGTGCCTGGTTCTGGAAATCAGTAGTTAACCTTTATTCTATTGATCATTTGATACAATAGAAACTGTCCTCGAGAAGACAAAGGTAGTTTAATTTCAAATGTCTCCATTGCATACCAGCATATCACAGCATCTCCTCTTTAATCTCCTCCCACATGTGTCCCCCGATGGTCGCAGTGATCCATTGTCTTGTTCCTCCTCACTGTGTTTCTGTTTTATTAGATAAACAGCTCTTCAGATCTCATGTCTTCCTCCATCTCTTTTTTCCACCTCTCGAGCACAATGTAAAGCCAGACAAGCCCTCATTCAAGGGCAAACTGCTATCACAAATGTCATTCAAATGTAATCTCTAAATGACATTTACGTCTGTCACAGATGACTTACAAAGCAGCAGATACTTGGGGAATGTGCCACAGGTTCAAACATCCTGGGGTCCTACACTGAAGCTCCATGACAGACAGACGTGGGTGGAGCTTTCAATATGTCATCAAAGGAGAGGGGCGAGGAGATATATAAAAAGAGTGGCACAGTTCAGACAGCTTCAGACCAAACACTGGCAGCACATGAAAAACACAGCTGTAACTGTATGGATAACAGTCTCTGCAAACCTCCATCCATCAACCATGTCTGCTCAGAGCAGCATTCTTCTTCTCATCACTCTTTGGGCTTCAGTGCAGGATGGTAAGTCTTAAAAGAAACTGTTATATATTCTTTTTCAATGGGATGTTCATGACATTATGTAGAAGTGAAGAAACAACTAACATCATATTTCTTTACGCTAGAAGTAAATTCTGAGATTTGCTTTTTGTTTTTGTAAGACAGCAGCCTACACTCAAGTATGTACAGTCACACTGTGCACAGTGACATGTAAAATATAATAGGATTCACTTATCATACAACAGTTTATTTTACATCTTTAAATGTGTTTTTTTTTTTTTTTTACTTTTAAGTGAAAGGTAGTAGCACTGCAGCAGCTTTTCCTTAAGTTTTACATTTTTTAAACATAAAATCATAAAGAAAAGGGGGAGTGTTTATGAGCCTTTATTATGCCATAGCCAAAGAATTTATATATTAATTTGCTTGCTCACTGTAAAAGATCAGTATGAATTTTATAGTAGAAGAACACAGGCATACAGAAAAACTAAATCTACAGCTCCGTACACTAGTAATATAAGGTGTGTATCTATTATTTTTTGAAATAAGTGGAAAATAATAAAGGTGGGCCAGGCTACTGACAGGTGTTGTTACTTAGCTGGAGTTGATGTTGTGTTTGGTTCACTGTCACAGAGTGGCTTCTTGTCTCTGACTAGGTTTAGGTCTTCCAGTGATGAAACAGCTGGAGGTGGAGGCCCAAGAAAGAGTCCCGACACATCAAGTGAGGACCAAACGCTGTGCCTGCGCTAACCTGCTGGATTCTGAGTGCCACTATTTCTGCCACCTGGATATCATCTGGGTCAATACACCCAGGTGAGCTTGAAAGGAAACACTGTAGAGAGACTTAAACTTGTTTGGATGCTTTTAGCATACTTTCCTGTATAACAGTCACAATGAATGCAATCACACATCTCAGAGTTATTCTGCAGCCCAGACACTGCAGAATAACTCTGTTGTCATTATCACAATAGTGGGCAGTGGTGAAGTATCAAAGAACAAAGTCTGCAGAGTGATTATATCATAAGTGTGGCACTGACTTTGTATTTCTCTCTATAGCAAGACAACAGTTTATGGTCTAGGTGGTGCTTTCTCTCGACGCAGACGATCCACTGGCCGCTGCACATGTGCCAAACTTGATGACCAACCCTGCACCAAATTCTGCTATCTCAGGTGAGCATCTTATAGAGACTCAAAGCCTCAATGTAAAGCATCAGATTAAAGACACTGATGAGCTAAGAATGTATATTAAGCTCACTGTAGGTAAAGGCAGAGATTATTTGCTTTTGAGGATGACAGGGAGGAGTGGAGTGTAAGGAAATAGCTCATGCTATTATTAGCCTAAATGTGTTGTTACTGGGTCCCATAAGTCCTACTTGTCCAAGGGTGTGATCATCAAAACAATACAGCTGGAGCTGAGGGAGTGGAATAATCTCAGCGCACAAAGTTCACACAGGTTGTTTTTAATTGGCTGAGGTGTGCAGATTGTGCAAATCATGTAATATCACCGCTTGGTCCCTGTTCTGTGATTTGTGTATCTGGGTCTGGATATCAGTGACAGTGCTAAACAGTGAAAACAAAAAGAGGCATGTTTGGATGGCAACATTTTGAAACCTTGACAGAAACGATAACTGCTGATTGTGGGCCTGTTCTGATGTAACATAAAACATTTAGTGAGCCTGTAAAGATAAGAGTCTTGTAGGTTACCCAGAGTGCTAAAAAGAAGCGGTGCTGGATCATAATCAGTAAAAGATTTAAAGTGACAAGCTTCAGTTTAAGGATGACTATATTTAAAAGGCTATTACCATTTCCTTCTCTGCAGCCCTGAAATCAAATCTCTACAAAGACAAAAACTCCACATACTCAGCATTCTCAGGTGAGCTTTGAAAGCCAATGAACACATGTAAAAAATGTCAGTTATATTTTGACAATATTTGAGGTTGACAGCTGACTTTTTGTCCCTTTCTTTGTGCTTTGGTGAGCAGAGTGCAGAGAGCACAGGGTGCACATGATTCAGACAGAGGTAGGCCTTCGTGGGCTCAGAGGAAGAGCACTCACTAAACGGTGGAGCTGTTGAAGCAGGGTGAAAATGTGAGAGAGAGAGAAGGAGCAGTGAGCACCTGAACAAATTACCCTCCTTTGATAGAGAGGAGGGAAACAAAGGGCTTCTGAGAGATGAGTCCCACGCAGGAAGGCCATGGAGAAAAGCCAAAGCGTCAAAAAGATGCAAATAGGGGCCGGAAAATGTGACACGAGTTCTGCAGACACATAATGGAAACAGAAGAGGAGGATCGCAGATGATATGCGTTATCAGGTTGTTTTATGTTTGACTTTTGCTTTCTGGTCTGTAAGAGCTGTGTGACTGTGCAGACAGGCCGGGCTAGCACTGACTCAGAAGGCAGAAAAGAAGAAGAAGAGACTTGTATGTTGTATGTGCAAGTCATATTTTTACTCATTTTGCATTTGCATAATGACTATTTGATATATTTTAGAGATTAAGAGAGCTATTATTTTACAACTTATAAAATTAACTTTGTTCACTATTATTAGGGGATTTTGACTTTATTGAATAAAGTTTTCTAGGACATTACAAGCTTTCTGTACGAGCGCGTATTGTGTGTTAAAGAAAATGCATTATATTTATGAAGCTGTCAATGTTTTAATTGGACGATAAAGAAATTACATAAAGCAAAAACTCTGATTGACATCATGTGTTTGTCTCTTACTTTGCACTTGATAGCATCCTGTGATTGCTTCAGGAAAGCAGAGAGGTGATTACTCTAAAGAAACCATATGGGAAAATTGATTTGAGGGAAAATAAACCCTATTTAGCAGCCTCTGCAATTCAATTGTGTGTGGAGCAAACACATTTTCAGAGATCAAATGGAGGCCTGACATGGATGAATGGTTCAGGAATTTACGGCTCACATCAGTTATAAGTTCACCTGCTATTCAAAGGCGGCACAGCCTGTGTTGTCAAAAGGATCTATGGAAAGAATGCATGTTTTTGTAAATCAGGGGGTGAGAGCACGCTTTGAAATGCCCTTTCACCCCGTGTTCCTTTCTGAGTGTTTGTACTGCACATACTGACTGTTCACACATGAATATGCAAGAAAGCAGATGAGTGTTGAAGCCCCAAAGGAAACAATTGTTAGAGATGATTCATCTGTCATTAAATGGATAAAGAGGGAGCAAACTGACCTGCTTTTGCTTTCTGATCAAATAACACTGACAGCTACTCCCAAATGATAGTATGCCTTTTCATTTCTGGAGTAGGATTTCCTGCTTGACTGCATTTCTTTTCAAGTCATAACTTTCCTTCAACGCTTTCCGAGGAGACCCCCTGCAGCCATCTTTTCCAAACAGGCCTGAACACAGTCTCAGCTTTTCTTCACAAACAGACTGCCTGGATCCACAGTGGACACAGTAACAGCAGACATCTTCAGACACAGTTTGACAATACTTCAAACAGCTCTGATATCCTCACTGTCACTTTTATGTATTTTATTCTTGCCTTTATGAACTTTCTTTCACATTTTTTTAGTGCTGACTGGCCAACTGCAACACATAAAGCATTCTTTCAAAGAAGAGAGAGTGGAAATGGCAGGAAGGCTACATACCATCATTTGGGGTGATGTTGTGGTCATACATTTTAAATTGGGACATTTCCTCATCCTGGTTGCCAAGCGCCACCAACAGCAATAATAAACAATGGTAATGACTGTGCTGTAAAACAATACAGAGATAAAGATGTTAAAAAAAAAACATTCAAATGATTAAAAATTAACCAATACAAAGAAATATGGCTCTGTCAGCGAAGCTCTGAGAAACCACAGGCACCCTCAGTGGCAGAACTCTGTCCATGGTCCTGGAACAGGAGAGGGACTAGTAAACCACTTCACTGCTGCCTCCAGATGGATGAGGTTTACTGGTTTCCAGCAACATTCTGGTAGTAATTCTCTTTAGCCAGTTGGGTGAATGCTAGTCAGGCCTATTCTAAATAATCAGCTTTTTGTCTTTCACTCTAAAGCCCACAGATAGAAGCAGAAAATAAGAGTATGATACATCAAATAAAAAAGTTATTAAATTAAGGTATTAAAAAGAAATGCATGTATGAAAATAGATTGGAAAACTACAAAACAGTGGACATACAGTATGTCCTGAATTGCAATCGAGTGTGTTATCTAGTTACCTAAAAAAAAAAAAAAAAAAGTCTGACAAACATTAAACTGAATTTTATGCACATGCCAATTTTGTGTTCGATTGGTTTCCATGAAGACAAAAGCGGTTTGGGTGCAGCTGTGAGGTTTCAATAATGCATCTGGCAGCCTTACAGATACTGTGTGGTAGGTATTATAGGCAAGCAACTATAATGCAATAACAATATTTCTCCAACATTGTGTCAAATGACAATCATGTATCAATGTAAAAATGGTCACTCAACATTGAAATTTTCTATCAACTGACATTTGACATTATGAAGCTTTATAGTGAGTCTAAGCTGATTGTGTAGCTGTTCTGCCTGCAATTTTAGTGTCTCAGTACAGTCTCACTGCCCTTGTAACCACATCAGGATGCTGTTTGTGTAGTTCTATAAAGCCACACCACAGGAACTGTGTAATAGTGGTGAGCAGGTCGATTGCCTTTCATTTACAATTATTATAATTTCTTTTAATAAATGGCAGAAACAGAAAGATGTCATCACAACTGCATTGTGCAGCTATTTTATCTTCAGTTTTTCAGTCTTTATTATGACCTAATGATCATGATTATACTGTACATACATACAGACATACAGAGGCATACATACAGACTACCCAAGCCACATGAGTGACTAAAATTTTGCATCCATTTCACCACCTTCAGCACAGTAAGTTCCTCTTTCCCATACAATCAGACAAACTCTCTTTATCTCAATGAGAAGTCCAATTTTCTGCTATTGTCTGGCAAACTCAGCCACCCCATTAGTCTCCTCGTTCTTCACTCCTCGATCCTGAGGAGTGTCGGGCATGTGTTGTTTTACTCCTCATAATATTCAAAATCCACATACATTAGCTCTGATTTGCCCGGTGAGGACTGAAGGCTAAGACTGAAGGACTGAAGGTTGAATTAAATTAAATAGCAATTGAATTGAAATAATCTACAGTAACATAAGAAAAACATAAAACACACATGTATGCATATCTAAAGCTAAACTTATTAGACAGTATAGAAGATATAAACAATGGCATCTACAATCAAACTGTAAAGCTTTCTGTGCTGATGCAAAGTCAGTATGAATTAAAAATCATTGTCACATTGTTTATTGATTCAGTACAGCTGTGTTTTAACCTTTGGCATCCTGATAGCAAAGTGGTGAAGACTGTGACTGCAGTATGGGGGATTCTAACCTATGCTGAAACTTTCAATCTTTTTATTAAAATGTTGTTTTAATTTTACAAAAGAGCCCAAATGGTTTCTACAGTGTGCGTCGTTCTGAAAAACCAGTTTGGTTATGAGGCTGCTCTTTCCATTTGGACAAATAACACTGTGTAAAGTAGATTTCAGCTTTGACAATAAATAGTTCTCAAAGGCACAATTTTCCACAGATAAATTTCCTGCCTCCTCCTTTAATCATCTTATATGGGATGCAGATTTTTTTTATTTTTACTGTACTTCATGGAATATTCAATAATGACTCAATGACTCAATAATTAATCAGAATAAATATTTCAATAACATGTCTGGGATATAGGGCAAGTCCTCAGCTGTAGGTACAGTGCGTACCTGGTGAAACTGCTCACCCTCTAAAGTCATAATTATCACTCGTGTTTTCCTAACATCGATACTTTCAGCTGACAGCTCTCCAAATATGAGTTATGTAAGTGACAGACTGTGTTTGGGTTCATGCATTTGTAACTTGAGAGCTGTTTTCTCAGCAAACACAGACACTGACCTATCAGCTGAAATATTTCACAGCTGTCTGTGTATATTTCACTGTGATGAAGACATCATATAGGCAACATCAGTTTCCTGAAAATCAATCTTGTTTATTCATATTGTGAGCATGATACAGTTGCACAGCACTGAATTCTCCAAATGACTCATTTACCGCACCAGCAGTGACCCTGGAGTTTAATTAGCTTCAAATCATCACATAACATAACACACAGCCCCTACTGATTCAACACACTCGGTAAACATTCCTGAAATACTTTGGCTTTCTGCACTCCGCTTTACTCAAAAGGCATTTTCTGGGTCACAGCCAACTGGCATTGATCAGGATCGTTAACAGCATGTTCCCTCTCTTAAAATAGCCTGCTGTATCACACATCCTTTACCAAGAATATGAGCTCTGTTGTAAATCAAGAAAATTATGTGCACATGTTAACTGTGTAAAATAATTGCATAGAAATTGAAATGCAAAAAGCACTTTGCCCTCTTTCTGTTCATCATGGGTTACGGGTTGCTTGCCAGTGCATTTAGTGGTGTTTGCTATAATAAAGGAGTGTAAAAAAGTTGAGGCGCTGTTTAAAATGTAAATAAAAACAGAATGTAGTGATCTGCAAATCAGCAAATTTAAAGACTCACTGAAAATAGTACAAGGACAACATAACAAGCTTAACTGAGTGCTGACATCACATGTTGAAAATGAGACATTTTCTGTCTTTTTCATTTTGAAAAGAATGCACCACATTTTTAAAAAGCTGGGAGAGAGGCATGTTTACCACTATGTTGCATCAACCCATTCTTGTAGCAAGTTTCCATCGTCATACTTTTCAGTGGTTGACAGGTTTAGCTCCTAAACTTTTTTTTTTATTACTGAGCGAGGCTGGTAAAACATCTACAGAATGTGGTTTGGTACTGTATTGTTGAAGCAAAGCCTTTCCTGAACAAGATGTTGGCTGCATACTGTATGATGTCTCAAAACCTGTAAATATCTTTCACTACAATACTATCACAGATGTCTGCTTTAAAACTGTTTGCTAATAACACACCAGATGGTCCTTCTCTTTAGTCTAGAGGACAGAATGCCCTTCATTTTCAGGGGGAAATCAGAATTTGATTGGTCAGATCACAGGACTGTTTTCCACTTCATCTCAGTCCACTTTAAATGAGCTCTGTTACACAAAAGGTGGCAGGTTGGTTTCTTACTTAAACATGTTTTTATTTTTATCTGAACAGTAGATTTTTAACTTGCATTTGTATGCAATGTAAGCTGATGAGGTCGCAAGTCTTTTATCCCCCATCTCAATTTTTTTTTAATGTGTTGCAGGCATCAAATGCAAAATGAGAGCAGCCTTGTGTGTCTCCGTTTCAACATTTAATATGTTGTGTTTGTACTGTTTTCAATTAAATCTGGGATTTAAATGATTGTGCAGGTAGTTCCATTGTGTTTTCTTTTCTTAAACAGGATTGTATTAGGTATTCATATAGATTTTTATCAGCAACTCAGCAACTCAGAAATTTGTCACAGTAGAGACTGATGAAGTCACATACCACAGCTGTTCCCTGAGTATGTGCACAGCAGCAGTAGTCCAGGATAGTCTACATACAGTACAGACACATGCAGTGGATTTTGAAAGTATTCACAGCACTTCACTTGTTCCACATTTTGTCATGTTACAGCCTTTTTCCAAAATTGATTAAATTTACTTTTTACTTCAAAATTCTACACACGATACCCCATAATGACAAATGTCTTGATGCATGCTCAATAATCCAGGTAAGGAAATCCCAGAAAGATGATTCTGTTCATCTGGACGTGGCGTTTTCAGTGGGAGAAACGTTTCGTCATTTCATCCAAGTGACTTCTTCAGTCTCAGCTGACTGCAGGTTTCCCCAACCTTATAAAGACACATGTATGCATATCTAAAGCTAAACTTATTAGACAGTATAGAAGATATAAACAATGGCATCTACAATCAAACTGTAAAGCTTTCTGTGCTGATGCAAAGTCAGTATGAATTAAAAAATCATTGTCACATGGTTTATTGATTCAGTACAGCTGTGTTTTAACCTTTGGCATCCCGATAGCAAAGTGGTGAAGACTTAAAAAAAAATTGATATGAGTTTTCCCTGGTGAATTCAAACACTTCCTTGTGTTGATAGTGTGATATTTATAACAGCCTTAAATCATCCTGTTGTTATGTTAATAAATTATTTGCATGCTTTTAAAGTATAGACATAAAAATAAGCTCACGTATTTCAAATTGCATTGGCAGATACTATAAAGTCTTTAATAATAAATTGAAACCGTGTATTTATTGTTTGGAGTCAAAATCCCTGCTCTGAAGTAAAGAAGCATGTCACCACTGCAGTTGGCCAGCAGATGGCCTCTAGTTATCATAAACAGATTCATTTCACTTGAAAAATGTTACTTGAATATGGCACACATTCACTTACTTACTATTGACTTACTGCTCAGCTTTACAGCTTGCTCTTTCATTTAAAAAATAGGGGACACCAAAACTGGAAGAGGTTTCCAAAAAAAAAAAAAACATTTGTAGTATTTGAACATTGCCAAGAGTACACTGGCTGATCTCTTGATGCATGCTCAATAATCCAGGTAAAAGAATCCCAAAAAGCTGAATCTGTTCATCTGGACGTAGCGTTTTCAGTGGGAGAAACGTTTTGTCACCTCTAGTGACTTCTTCAGTCTCA
>VUQS01005101.1:19939-30779 GCA_015108495.1 Heterochromis multidens
AATGGAACTAACACTTGCTGCCAATTGCACTGTCCACATTGAATGCCTTAGGTTAAATTTTTGCTATCAAAGAACATCAACTGAAATCCTGTCAGACAGCTCATAAAGAACTGTTTGAAGTTGGTTGAAACTTAAATCATCCCTTATGCATGTCTTTGCCTGTGTGTTTTTGCTTTGGACTTTGTGTCCTCTCACTCTGCATGCACACCTGTTTTGTCATTTTCCTCATTGTGCTACAAAGTGCTGGATTTCATGACGGATGTTAAAGCTTATGATGTTGAGACCATGTTTACATTTGCATTGGAACCAATGACTCAGTGTGCTCTGTTAAATGTTCTTTGACTTCAAAGGTTAATGTAGCCATCTGATTAAATGAACATTATACGAACAAGAGCTTTGCTCTTTGATAATCATATTTTCTAATCATATTTCCCCTTTGAATTTTCATGATTAGAAAGCCTTTGTTAAAGTTAATTGTTACAGCAATATTGTTTCAGAATATGAATTAATACACATCATTTCAATAGGAAGGAAGGTTTTCATTTAATAGTGGATTTTTCAGGGATGACCTAAATACACATTTAAAAGAGTGTTTTTTTTTTTTTTAAGTTTTCCTTGGAGGATTTGGAATAACAAAGACAAGATTGATTCCATGTTTTACCCTTTCAGGATGATCAAAACAGAGATACTGCTGAACTTAAAACTCCAACAAGAGAGGATGCAAAAGCTTACAGGCAGGTGGAAAAACATGAGGATGATGCTCTGAAAGAAACTCACAGCTCGCAGGTACTTGATAAAGCCTAGTATAAGGTTTATACACACATCTATTAAACCTGATTTCCATACATGTCTCTGAGGCCACACATGGCATGTATTAGCTCTATTAAAAAGTGCCCGTCTCTGCTCATTTTGTTGCTATGCCGATTTTCTAGCCATTGTATATTTTGAATGTGACTCTCGGCCTATTTTCTGTTGTTGTTATTTCTCTGTGAATGAGAGCGAGCTTATTTAATAATACATTACACAAATAATCTGGTTTCCTATTTAACAGCTACTCTTTGCCATGAACATAGCATTTTTCTAAGAAATATGTGAGTCATGCCTGGAGTTATATTAATGCCTGCTGTACATGTGCAGTCGTGGAAGTTAAAATTTCCACACACATTCTGTTGTCCTGTGGTCAGCACTCTCACTGAGAAAGGCAACATTCGATTTAGATGCCAGCTACGGTTCTTGTCCGATTCTCATAATCGGTAACTTTGAGAAAAAGCTTCTTCAGCCGATCAGAGTGCAGGTTATTATTCTTCCTAACCTTATCTGCACCACACAGCTCCAAGCTGCACTTCTTGCAATTGCAGGGACTCCAAAAGAGCAGGCAACACCTGGAAATAAATTTAGATTAATGCCAGGCTGGGGTGACATCAGCAATATGAACACTAGTAGAGCCACAAACAATACAATAGTGAACTCTCCAGGGGTAACGAAAGTGATCCAGTAAAGAGTCTTTACCAAGAGCCGCAAATGGCATTACAGTGCCTATGCAGTTTTTAACTACACTTGGATTTTGTACAGAGAAATAGATCACTGTAATAAATCTCAACTTAGCCTAATGAGATAATATACAGTACTGTGCAAAAGTCTGGAGTCACACCTCATCCATTTATATTTTGCTTCCAAGGAGCCAGACCTTCCTGTAATTTTTTTTTTAAAAAAGTGGTGTTGAGCGAAGTTTTCTAAGCTTTCTGAAGGTCTTTCAGTGGTTTATTTTGGACATTGGCTGCTTTTTCACTCCAGGACTTCCAGTCCTTATACCTGACCATTTTCAAGGGAATGTTTTTTTTTTTTTTTTTGAACCACTTAACACTGCCCTAAAAAGAAATAAATGACAAGAAAGCTGCTTAAGAGAGTTCAGGCTTTGTTGAAGAATAAAGGTGGTCACACCAAATATTGACTTTCATGCTTGTTAGAATTGTACAAACTCTGTTTTTGCCTTATATACTGTATTTCCATGTATGTATGTATGTACATGTTTCAAAAAAGCGTTGCACCCATTTCCCATTTTTCTAGCAAAATGTAAAAATGGGGGGTGGCTCAAGACTTTTGCACGGAACTGTACATGTATCATACGTTGTGGATGCTTTATATTAAAACTACCAAGATTACTCTGAAAAGAACCATTAAGCTAATAGGGGGATTTGAGATTGCTTGCTATTAGAAAGTGTCTGTTACAGCAAAAATAAAAAATGTGTCATATTTCAGGTCTGTGTGCAGGAGCTGTGCCATCTAGACTGTCTCCCTCAAGCAAAGGAGAGCAATCAGCTGGAAGAGGATCACTCCCGGTGCCCTGGGTCTCCTATGACCCCCTCAGAACAAGAAACTGAGACAACAGAACTTCATGATGCCTCTAGAGAACCTGGAGAGGAAGAAGGAGGGAGTGATTCCTCTGGTCTTCAAGTGGAGGAGGCAAGTGGACTGACAAATGGAGAGCTCTCAGAAGAGGAAGAGGAGGTACTTTCAGATAATAAAAGCATCCTACCTTCCTCTGTGCTGGACCAGGCGAGTGTAATAGCTGGGCACGTCATAAGCAGTCTATCCAGACGGAGCAGTTTAGTTTCAGAGGACGTGGGTTCCCTTGTCTGCCCCTCAGAGTCATTAGATGACAATGCCTTCCACAGCCCTTCAGCTTGCATGGACTTTGAGAAACAGACCCAAATGCTGCTCAGCTCTTCACCAGAGCTGAAAACTAGCTCAGAGGCTAATCAGTCAGTTCCAGTGTATGAACTTGCGCTGAACACCCTCAGTGAAGGGCAACGCAGGTCTACGCTCTCCAAACAAGATCGCCTCCTCATCCACAAAATTAGACAATACTACGAGCATGCTGAGGACCAAGATGCTAACTTCAGCATCAAGCGCCGGGAGAGTCTGTCTTATATTCCAACAGGTCTCGTCAGGCACTTGAGTCGACAGCTTAATGATAATCCTGCTCCTCAAGAGAAGGCTCTCCCAGTGCATAGGAAAGGTCTCGCTCAGAACAGGCCTACATCTTGGTCTGTGTTTGACCTTCCTGGATTAGAAAAGAGTCAAAACACTGAAATTTGTCTACCGCAGAGATCAGTCGAAACCCAGGCTAGATCTAACAGCATCATAGATACTTCTAGCACAGGAGAGGAATTCAGACCTTCATCGGAAATGCTCAAGGTTTGGCAAGACATGGAAAATGAGGGAGAGAGCCAGGAAGTCCAGCAGGATATAGAGGAGAAAGTTAGTGAGTCACTATTAGAAGTGGCAAAGGACATCAGCTCAGATACTTCAGATGCTAAAACAAGTAAGCGACCATCTCAGATTTTAGAAGAGTCTGAAATGAACACTGCCTCCAATAGCTTCTCCACATCATCACCTACCCCAACTTGCCAAGCAGTGGAAGGAGGATCTGGTCAGAGCTCTGAGCCATCTAAGATCCCAGTGTTTCAGGAGAATGGTAAAGTCATCCAAAGCCAACTACCTAAGAGCATTAGCTTCCGAACAAGCATGGATGAGGACCAGATCCTTCAAGACATGGGAAAGATGAAGAGCAAGGTGTTCCAGTTGGCTCGTCAGTACAGCCAGCGCATTAAAAATAACAGACCCGTAGTCTGGCAGAGGAACCGAGAAACTGCAAACCAGGAAGGCTTCGGGGACATGCCTGCTATCCACGAGGAGACGCTGCAGCTTAGAAAAAGGGGTAAATAGGGTGCAAATGATTGCTCTTTCTTTTGCAGTACCCTACCACTTTGACTCAGTGTAAAGAGACCTGAAAAGCATTCTTTCTGTTTTTTCTGTGTGTATGCAGGTAAACCCAGCCTAAGATTGCCCATGAATGCTTGCAATCAAGCGGTTATTCCAGAAGTGCATTCTCCAAGTCCAGTCCGGACCCCCAGCTCTGGATCCAGCTCCCAGAGCACACTTACCTGCCCACAAAGCCCACAGTTGGAGACCTTCCATTGGCCTGATGTTCAGGAGCTGCGCTCCAAATACTCAGATGCCTTCCACTCAAAAATAACCCATAGCTGCACAGTCCCAAATGGGATGGACAGGTGTAATGACTGTGAACATAAATACAGTAGCTCCTCAGATCTCTGTAGGTCTCTGACAGACTCTGACAGACTTAGAAAACAATCTGAAACAGCACGCAGAGAAAAAGGTCCCGTGGTAGAAGACTGGCCCCCACACCAGAAACGGTCTCGACTCTATCCCCTGCTGTGCAGGTGGAAATCCTTGGACCATGTGCTTGGGTCTTTACCCCTCCATGAAGTACAGAACCTTCAGGAACCTGTCAGGACCTGCCTTAAGGTCAGCCAAGCCCAAGAAGGGGACAACCTCTTTCCAGAGCACACAGACAGTGCAGCAAAGTCTGATCTCCTGAGTTCAGGGAAGACCTCAGAGAGTAATCTTGTCAAAAGCTTACGAGAAAAGTTCCAGAGCTTGAGCACAAGCTTGTGAACATGTGAAATGTGTATATTTTTATTATAATTTTGGAACAAATATCTCAGACTTGTCAACACCCATTTTTCATGTTTATTCCCTTAAAAGAATGCAACTTTTTGACTGCGCAGTGTGTTCAGTATAGTTAGACACCCTGAGATGATGGTAACACAGTGTAACATATTGGTTATTGGTAAGGCCATCATCTTATAAAAAAATGAATTACAATATTTACACACTGGGTAACATGTCTGCACAAAGTCTCTGTAAAATGTAAAAAAAAACACAAAGGGAAAACTTTATTATATCCATGTATTTGGTTCCCACTGATTCTTGCTTACAGTCAGTATAGCACCTTTTCTATGTACGTGTCAGCTGAGAGTTTCAGGGGAAAGCAAAAAGGAGCTAAGCTGTGATGTCAGCTCTGTTATTAGTCTCTGTCCACATACCAAAGATGGTTGGTTTTTGGTTTTGGTTTTTGTTTTTAGCAAGTGGTCTCAGCAATCATTTGCTTCCTCATTTACTGTAGCTGCTTCTAAAACGTGTGAAACGTCACTGGAGCTTAATTTTTTTTCAACAAGTTGTATATTTTCTAGAACATTATTTATGAAACTGTATATTTGGGAAATATTGGCCTCTTGTAAATACTTTACTTAGAGCAGCCCCTTTTTACTTTTCCATGTCAGAAAATGCCGTGTTTCATACTTGCAGTGTCCCGTATTTTGAATAAAAACAGAAATGTCTTTGTCAGTTATTGGTAAAAATGCATTACTGCAGATCCATTCTGACAGTGGTTGAAACGGATCACTTTAGATAAACACAACTTCAAAAATAGCATAATATTTACATCAAATAAAACCGGTTTAAAGGTGAGCGGAGAGGGAAAATGCTCCATTCCAAAAATCAGGTAAGACAAGAAGCAGCAGCTCTCTTGACTAAAACAAAACATGGCAATATTTAAAAAAAAAAAAAAAAAAAAAAAAAAAAAAAAAAAAAAGTCAAATGGTTCTTTAGGATCTCTAAGACGCAGTGAAGATTTAATCCAAATACGTTTTAGAATAAGACCAGGGTGGAGCTGCTAGTAGAAATAGTAGGCTATAATGTGGGCTCATCTAAGTCTCTCTATTTGTTTGTGTTGGCTATATTTTATTTAAAATGAGTGCAAAGCCCAGCCTTGGCGCCCTATGGAGCCAGCGCGCCGCCCCGCTTTAAACTGAGTAATGTTTGCCTTAAAAAAAAAAAAAAAAAGTTGCATCAAGTTAGTCATGACTTTCACCGGAAATTCACAAGAGAATCACTCAACATAAAGGCGCTGCCCCTTGTAATATGTACGCAACACCGAGAGGATTTTAATTATTTATTTATTTTGAACCAACCAGAGCTCGCATCCTGTCTGTTTACTGACTTGACGCGGAGGAGCGGAGTTCCAGACGCGCACTGAAACCAGATGCCACCAGCAGCAGATTTCCTCTGGCACCGGAGTATTTAACTGTCGTTTTTCTTTTTTTTTTCTTTTTTTTTTTCTTCCTGGATTGGCTTTACGAAAAACAAAAACAAAACACACACACACAATCTTCTTGTCTTCTCTTACGTGAAGAATGGGCTGCGCAATATCAGGTCTCGCAGCAAAATCAGAGTTTGCAGATAGGAATACAGAGGATGCTGCTGCTGGGTATCCCCGCGAGGATCAGATTCAGATGATCAAGGACTCGTGGAAAGTTATCCGGGACGATATAGCCAAAGCTGGGATTATTATGTTCGTCAGGTAAGACTTTTCTGCTGTTTGGCGCATTTCAGACAATTCAAAATAGAAGAAAATGCTCATTTAGTGAGCTGGCAAGTTGTAAGGATAGTAGATGGTGTAGGATAAGGGGTGTTATGTTGACAATAAATTCTTAAGTTTCATCAAGTCACACTGAGTCGAGCTTCAAAGCAGAAATTTTGCCTATTCTGCTCAAATAGTGTGGCAGCTAAATTTGGGCTCAGCTTTAATGAGTTGCATAGCTTTGCTATTGCTTGTTACGCAAAGAAAGAAAAAAGAAGTAAAATAATGCTTATTAATTTCAGCCTGAGTTTAATGAAACGCGGTGACCTGCTGGCTCCGGACAAAGAGGTCTGTAAAGTATCTTGGAGATCCACTGTGATGATGACATGCCTGAATTCTACCTCCATCACACACCCTCTCTGCTCTGTCTTCTGGCCCAAAGCTTTCCCTGGAAGCTTGGAACAGATCACCCCCTCCTCCCTTCTTATCACTCCATATCACATCCTGATGTCATCACATAATAATAATAATAATAATAATAATAATAATAATAATAATACCAGAGCTCCGGGTCTCCCATAGTACTATACAATTAAAGGCATTAGCCATCAGGCAAATTCATTTTAGCAATTAGGATGATAACCAGCCTCCGGGAAAACATCTTTAGCCCTTTGGCACTTGGCAGGGAAATGACACAAATGAGACAAATGAGAGGATATGGTGATGAAGACTGTCAGTCTATAGAGTGAAGAGCCTATTTGTGGCTAGAAGCCCAATGAAAGATGCCTGGAGTGAGTTAAAAGGATTGACCTTAGGTGTTGGCCTGGAAATACATGGGCCTCATGTAGGTCAGGGACACCCCAGGGTCCAAATGTCACCAGGGCCTGCATCTCCTGATTGAACAGTAATAGTTACAGTAAAACAGCAAATGGGAATCACCTGTTTGTCACTGTGTTTTCACCTTACTCCTCGGCAATGGAATTTTTGTCTGTCAAATTTACCCAAAACAAGGTATACCGCAGGTGAAGGAGCATAGCTGTGAATAATACAGAAATGAATAAACCTCTGTGCAATGCCAATTAAAATTCCACTTGAGCCATTTGGAGTGCTATGTTGTCTGCATATGTTATGCATGCTTGCATGCACACTCCATGTCCACAAGAGATTAACAATGGAAGAAAATAACAAGCTGTCTATGTGTCGCCGGTGTGTTGACAGTTGTGAAATAAGAGCTTCACTTTCCCCTTTTTTATTTCATCAGTGAAGCTGGCGAGCAGCTCGGTATGAGTAGTGAGAAAGAAAGTGTCACAGCTCTTTCGCCCCAGATGAACTTTGTTATTGATTTGTATGGATTCCAATAAAAAAAACAACAACAACAAGACAAAAACAGTAACACTGTTCAAATATTGCACCATTATTTCTTCAAGTTTACATAATTTCATTAAAAGTTAATTCAGAATGAGCTGAAAAAGATATAATTATATGCATATATCCATTAGTGATGCTATAGGTAATAAAACTGTAAACACATGACCTCCACTTGTAAGTTCTACACATTCAGTTAAATTATAAAGACTGAAGAGAAGCTGCAGGATTTAGAAATATAACAGGGAGACATGATAGTAAAGATTGGGTCTAACAGAAATGTGTTAGTCAGGGCACTTGAAAGCTTATACAAATATATTGCACTTCCACAGACCTCTAGTCATTATGGTCAGCTTGTGTAAAGGCTATGGATATTTTTTACAGCATTCATTAAAGTCTCTGACACCTCTCCCAGCACCTCTAACCATCTATTCATCTTTCAAGGGTGTATATGTGCCCTTTTAGGTTTAAAAATACAGGATTGCTCCCTTTCAAAATGCCATGGAGAGAAAACAAAACAACAAACCTACCACACCCACCATCATTTTACATGTTATTTTTTTCCAACTCGGAGTTAGAAATCGACATCACGCGTGTCCAATTTGTCTGTGTAGCATTACAGGGAGCAAATATTCACAATATGCAGTGCTCTTTACGTTATTAGCAAATGATTAGGAATGATTGTTTCTCTGATAATAGAATCGGTTCATAATTACTTCTGATAATGCAGAGCACGGCTGTGGAATACAGAGGCCACTTAAACACGTTCTGAATAGTGTCTTCTTTAGGAAAGGCATAATAAGGGCACATCGGAGTTGTACTTGAAAAATAAACTTCACCTTAACCCACATTTTGTAAGTTTGCACTGATATCAGCCACAATAAACAGGTAGTTTTTCATTTATTAGTATTTGATATTACCTCATATTTCATGTCAGTGGAAATGGGATGCCTATCCTATCTCATTAAGTTTTGAGTGAAATAAAATCAGTCCCATCAACAGCTTCTCTCATTGATGTCACTTTTTTTTTTTTTTACATATGTTTTCCACCTCAGAACATCTGACAACATTTCAGATGCCTGACACAACCCTTTTCTTCCATGATGCTGAAAACACAGAATTACCATAAGCCTTAGATCTCAGTATGAGCACAATAGGACTCACATCCATGGGAGGTAGCTGTGTATTCTGGTAGCATGACTAATCACAGCTACCTCAGCTGGAGACTGAAATGATCTCTGATTGGTTGGTAGCATGCTTAAACATATCTGGTTAGAGAAACTGGCTGAGGTTAAATCAGAAGACAAAGACTTGAGCAGAAGCAGTGGCTCATTTAATTGAGGCTCCATCCTGAATCTGAGATGGTGGCTCACCAAAGCCATGGGTGGAAATGAATTTAGGGACTGACAGGCTAACAAAGTCACGAACCCCATGGCCTGTTACTGATTGCAGATGTTGGTTGTGAAAACCAGAAGCCACTGACTATAAGCAGCACTAGAGTAAGATCCGAAAGGCACAATCAGATCTCGCTGTTCAAACTTTCTGGTGGAGAAAATAACTCAAGGGTGAGGGAAAATCCTCTAATTGCATTGCTGATGAGCTGAAATCAGCACTGCGAATACAGGATGTGTGACTGTCCATGCTAAAACTCTGGGGGTTGTAATCATCTTAACTCCGGGGGAGAGATTTGTTTTGGTGTGGGAATGAATGTGACAGGCTGTCACGAGTGGCTCTGAGAGGCTCACGGATGGCTGCTTGTACTTGTTGTTGTCATGGTGAACAGGTTGTTTGAGACCCATCCTGAGTGCAAGGACGTCTTTTTCCTCTTCCGAGATGTGGAGGACCTGGAGAGGTTGCGGACCAGCCGAGAACTCAGGGCACACGGCCTGCGGTCAGTCACGGACTCTACATCCCAACATGTCCATACATGAGCATTTTGAACAACACTGAACAAACCAGCAAATTAAACACAGCATAGTACTGCATGTTGCACATTAGACACGAGAGCATATCCAGCACCCATCAGACCTTTTTGTTCTCAAGGTACACCAAAGGGAAAGGCAACATTTCATATCTAAATTTAAATTTTAGTTTTACTGATGTAGTGCCAGTTCACAACAATAGTTATCTCAAGGCATTTTATACCATAGAGTAAAGAGCAAAAAAAATATAAGAAAACCTCAACAATCTGACAATTCTCACTTGGTGATGGTGGGGAGGAAGAACTCTCTTTTAACAGGAAGAGGCCCTCTGGCAGAACCAGACTCAGGGAGGGGCAGCCATCTATTGTGACAAGTTGGGAGGGGTGAGGGTAAAATAGTCTCTATGCCATCCGACATGCACTCAGTTTTTCTTTTGATTGTGTTATCAGACGGGTTCACTTTTGATAGCCCATTTGTGGCAGCTCAACCTAGGATGACATCTGCAATTTACTCCACTATATCTTGCATTCATTGCCTTATCAAACATTTTCACACAAACAAGGGATCTTGCTGCTTGTGCTATTTTAAAGTAGGTCAAGTTTCTGGTTGGTGTCCAAGTGCTTATTTAGCTTACTTACTTACAACAGATGATGTACTCAACCTGAGGCCATGCAACAGGTTTTATTATTTATTATTTCAGTCTTTTATTCCCACCATCTGACAACTGTGTGAACGGCAGGGATTCCTTTTGACCTAATATGTATGTGTGTGTATATATATATATATATATATATACATTGCAGAAATATCACACTAATCTAACTGTGTTTTAGGTGATCATTTTCTAATTTAACAATGGGATACAGTAGACTGCTAACAGTATGTGGGACATTCCACAATAGATGACACTCATGTTGCATACAACACAGCCAGTGTTGTCCCAGTGGAACATTAAAAAAAAAAAAGAAATTTAATGACTGAATATGAAATTAATAATTCTGATACTTAGAGTTCACCCATCCATTCATACTAAAGAATTACATCTTTAATATATTTCTTAGCTTTTTTAATTCATTACTGGGGCAACAAATAGGCCTATTTGTTAACCTAATGGTGATTACCTCTGAAAAACAAATAATTTCTGTTTTTCATATATTAAAAAAAAAAAAAACTCTCCAAAAATTTTCCTGGTACCCCCTGGGAGGAATATCCACTAGGGTACAAGCACCCTCTGCTCTAGTGGGTATTTAGGACGGTGTGTGTGTGTGTGTGTGTGTGTGTGTGTGTGTGTTTGGGACAGACTCATATAAGTGTCCATGTTTCTGAA
>VUQS01005104.1:8329-18625 GCA_015108495.1 Heterochromis multidens
CAACTGCAAGTAAATCAGGGTCTGAATACGCAGCTTACATAAGTGTGAAACAACCAGTGCACATAGACTAAGAATAAACTTTTCAGTGACTTTTAAATTGAAAAAAAAAATTAAACCCAAGGTATTCAAAGAAGATTACTATATATATATATATATATATATATCTCCCCACTCGGGTGGTCTTTGTTTGTCCTTCAAGCTCAGGTTCTCTACCAGAGGCCTGGGAGCTTGAGGGTCCTGTCTAGTATCTTAGCTGTTCCTAGGACATGCCAGTTTGGGGGTCACTGCCCCGAGTGTTCCAATTACCACGAGGACCACTGTTACCTTCACCTTCCACATCTTCTCTAGCTCCTCTCTCAGCCCTTGGTATTTCTCGAGCTTCTCATGTTCTTTCTTCCTGATGTTGCCATTGCTTGGTGTAGCTACATCTATCACTACAGCCTTCTTCCTCTGCTTGTCCACCACTTCTGTTAGTTACCCATCACCAGTTTGTCTGTCTGTATCTGGAAGTCCCACAAGATCTTAGCTTGGTCATTCGCAACCACCTTTAGGGGCATATCTCACTTTGACCTTGGGACTTCCAGGCCATACTCGGCACAGATGTTCCTGTATACTACGCCAGCCATATATATACATACTTAAAATATATATACTGCACTTGTAGCTTGTGTGAAGTAAATGCCTGACACTGTAACTTGTGCTGTAGGAACTGTGCTACTTCTAAAGTAGGTGTCAAAGACAACTTTTTGGTATGAGTGGTTATGATCATAGTCTAATAACTGCTTCAGGTAAATTGAATAATACCAAACTGCAAAGCTATTCATGTTTATGTTACTTCTCTTTCTCACTCCTCTCAGCCTTTTACAGGGTTTCATGGACCACCTAAGATTCAAAGAGCTGACTAAATATGTGTTTCTGTGTGATACTGAATGATTATGTATGATACTGCCCTCTGGAGGCTTCTTAGTGTTTTCCACTACTCTGCAGTGTGCATATCCAAACTAGATGTCCACACTGCAGAGTAGTAAAGCTGTACAAAAAACTGTTGTCTAACTGTATAAAGCAGCTCTCTTTTTTTTAAATAAACTCTCATATACTTCATAATAATAAAATAAGTAGAATTGGATCATTTAAAAAGAGATTCACATAGATTTTAACATGTGGAGAATGATTTCAAAGATGCCGGTCTGTGTTTCTTTTAGGAGGAAAGCCATGCTTATAAACAACTTGTTTGCCTTTATTGGAGGAAGTCTGATGGGAATGTCCAAGCTCTGTCGCTCCTTTGAAATGATGATCCTTGGACGTTTTATCATTGGTGCCTACTGTGGTGAGCTGCCCATTGTCTGTTTTCTCTTTTATTCTCTATTTATGTGTTCGTTTAATCAGTCCTTCAATCAAACCCTTTCTTTGGTGCAGGATTGGCATCTGGCTTGACACCAATGTACGTGGGTGAGATAGCACCTACAAGTCTTCGAGGAGCTTTGGGCACCCTGCACCAGCTGGCTATTGTCACTGGCATTCTCTTAGCACAGGTGTGGCAGAAATAAATGTTTTTAAATAGCATCATCTTCTCTCCATCTCTATGCCCCCGGTCCCCTACATTCAGTGGCCTTTCCAAGCCACATTTATAAAATCTGCTCACAAGAATCACATCTTGAATCCTCAGATCCATTCCCTTTGTCTGTGCACCCCCTCCCCCATTCCTTTACTTCCACCTATAAAGGATTGCCTTTATATATTTTATCATATTATCTTTTAAAATGTCATGCTCTCTAATGAGTTTCCTCTCCCTGTGCAGATCCTTGGCCTAGAGTCCTTACTCGGCAGCGAGCACTTGTGGCCTGTTCTGCTGGGTTTAACTGTTGTGCCGACTGTACTTCAGATGGCTCTGCTGCCCTTCTGCCCCGAGAGCCCCCGATTCCTCTACATTGTCCGATGTCAGGAGCACCACGCCAAGAGTGGTGAGTGGGGTTGGGTTACTTTAAGGTCTAGATTTACTATTATTATGTAACAATGGCTATTGACATCTTAAGGTTTAACATTTTTAACTCCACACTACAAACTGGATTTTTAGCTTTAGGAAGCAGGTAGGGTCTGATAAAACAAGCTGCTGAGTTGCATTATGGGAAATGTAAGGTGCAGTGTTTTTGCAGTTTAACCCATATCACTTTATACTTCCTTTTATAAAAGACAGACATGACTTCCGTACCTGAGAAGTGAAGCTAATGCAGAAGTGCCTTAAATCTGCATTCTTTCCAGTGGCCAGCAGGGGGCGACTCCTGTGGTTGCAGATAAGTCTGATTGCATAGAAGTCTATGGGAAAGCTCTCTATCAAGTGAGCTTTCTGCTCACTTGATCTATGACCTCAGTAAACTCTCTTCTGATGAGTTTATGGCCTCAGTAACTACTTTCAAATCTTTTTTCACTTAAACAAGATGTTCATTCTGTAAATTATAGTCCCACACTGAGTTAAATAGTCCATAAATCAGGGTATGGTTTAAGGCATGGCTACTGTGCAGTGTCTCCAGTTTCTCAGTCAGATTGACCCCTCGCTCATGATGTCCGGTTTTATGAACCAAAATTGCAATGGCCAAAATGTCTCAAGGCTTCGATGATGTCATGGTGGCTACGCTCTACTGAAAATCAGGATCTCTGCTACTTCAGTTTTTATCACACTTTCAAAAATGTGCCTCCTCCGAGTTAGCCCTCTTTCTCTAAGATACTTTACCCCCTTAGGATATGTAGAAAATGCCACTGTTAGGCTTCCTCAGCATAGTGCAGGTTTGCAACATTTGTCTTCATTTGCCACTGTTTCCTTCAATAGTTTGATCACGTAGTGCAAGAAGATATTTGACATTTTTTGCTTTATTTGCCCCAGGGGACATTCACTCAATGCCCTTAATTTAACCAACAAATACAAAGAAGCTCAACTACTGACCTATACAAAAAGTAAGGATTAATGGTGAAGGTGACTACACCATCACATTATGAAACATTTACAGGGCTGAATGTACAGAGTATCAGAGCTTCAGTTGGCCTTATGAGACTCCATCAAGGCTTTGTCCATTCAAAGATGATTTCTCCTAGAAGCTGCCAAAATGTCAGATGGGTTCGTTTGCATGAAAAAAATATAATTTTCAGTTCCCACTCCTTACATTTCTACTTTGTGCAGGTCTGAGGAGGTTAACAGGCAGACAGGAGGTGGGCAACATGCTGGCAGAGATGAAGGAGGAGAAGAGGAGGATGGACATGGAGAGGAAGGTGTCCATCCCAGAACTCTTTCGCTCTTCGCTTTACCGCCAGCCCATCACCATCGCCATCCTGCTGCAGCTCTCCCAGCAGCTGTCGGGGATCAATGCAGTGAGTCAGGGCTTCCTTCGAATCACATTTTTCATCTCAGTGACTAACATAAAGTTCCAAAAGCATGCAGTCCTTTAAAAGCAGGAACCAGTTCAGTTTAATATCGACCTAAATTTGTTTACCCCTCTGGCAGATCTTCTACTACTCCACCAGTATCTTCATGAAGGCAGGAGTCCAGAGTCCAGTCTATGCCACCGTAGGAGCCGGAGTGGTGAACTGTGCCTTCACAGTTGTCTCGGTGAGAAATCGCTCCAACTTTATTGGTGCTTTTTGATACACTTTTTAAATTTATTTTGGGAGTGTTTAAATATGTTTTTGAATTTGGTACAATAAACACTCGTGTCCTGCCACAGTGCCTCTCTATTACTGTTTAACACGGTTATCAAAGGGTAAATAAGATAAGAGGAGGCAGGTCACCCTGATTCTTGTGTCATGCTACCAAACAGTGCATCCAAGAAGGCCAGTCAAAATGTTTCAGTGTCATTAAGTGGATCAAAATGTATGACTTTAGCCACGGTAGCCGGGTCACGGCTTCAGGGTTAGAGAGTAAATATTATAATTTGATACAATTTGTTGTTTTATGACCACATGCTTGTAAAACTACTGCTAAACTACAGTTATGAATATGGTAATCATGTTTATTGTCATAATAGCACACTGATGTTATACATATTTGAGAAAGAATCTGACAGAGACTCATTGATTAGTAAAGTAGAACGCTTTAGCTCCAAATGGCAACTGAGGTTAACCCCCCTCCCTTTTACCTTCATATTAACAGCTTTTCCTGGTAGAGAGGATGGGTCGACGGACGCTCCACATGTTAGGACTTGGAGGAATGTGCATCTGTGCCATCATCATGACCGTGGCTCTTGCTTTACTTGTGAGTAAGCTGAAAAAAATCCAGGCTTCTTGTGCTCTTGTGGTTTTTATCTAAGATTATTGGTCTCTACAAACCTCCAAATCCTCTTTTTCTCCGCTACACAGGACAGTGTTCCATGGATGAGCTACATCAGCATGCTTTCTATCTTTGGCTTTGTGGCCTTCTTTGAGGTTGGCCCAGGTCCCATCCCCTGGTTCTTTGTAGCTGAGTTGTTCTCTCAAGGTCCAAGGCCAGCTGCCATGGCTGTGGCAGGCTTTTCCAACTGGACTGCCAACTTTATCATTGGCATGTCCTTCCAGTATGTTGCTGTGAGTATCCACAGTGAATGTCGAACATGTCCACTAATGGTTTTCCATTGTTTACCCAGTACAGCTTTGCTTAAGCCCCCCCCCCCCACACACTTTTTTTTTGGCATTACAACCTCTTGGCCTCCAGGATGAACTGATTAGATTTTGGTGTTTAAAGTCGAGGTCACTAACATTACAAAATCACATTTTATATCCACAATTCAAGAGTTAAGTCTGGATAGACATACTGTAGATGAAAACTGCTACTTGACTGGTTGATAGAGGCACACAGCCTCAAGTTTGCTTGTGTCAAAGATCTACTCTTTATAATCCAACCTTCCTCCCATCGTTCCCCAGGACCTCTGTGGGCCATACGTCTTCCTGATCTTCGCAGCTCTCCTTCTGTTCTTCCTCATCTTCACATTTTTACGGGTACCAGAGACACGGGGAAAGACCTTTGACCAGATTGCAGGCAATTTCCACCAGCACTCAGCTGGAGGGATGATGGATATGGATATGGATCTGGGCATAGGCATGGGTATGGACATAGACAAACCCAGCACTGAGATGGACTACTTGGGGGAGGATAGCATGAACTGAAGAGGCCCCATGGAACAGAGAAAAATCAAACTGAGCTCAAGTTGAGAAAAGCTGGGTAAAGGGGCATGACACCAAACTTTTATTTACTAATATGTATATACAGATGTTTTTTTTCACATAGATTGTGGTGCCAAAGCAGTGTTAAAAGGTTGTGACAATTTGGGTGTTATGGAATTGTCCTTTGCTGGTAGCACTGCAGTACAGGGTTAATAGTTATGAATTCTGGCTTTACTTGAAAGGCTACAAACCAGTGGAGTAAAGGTCGACTGCTGTAGTTTCTAAGAAACTACAGCATGAACAGCCTGTCTGGACAGCTGAGGCATCGATGGTGATGCACTCGGTTGCAATATTGACAGACGGATGTGGAGAGACTTGGGAATTCCTGCACTTTATAAACAGATATCTCAAGTATTCAAAGTTTTTAGCTATAGAAACAATAGGATCAACAGCCAAGAGTGTGATGGAGCGTGCCTGTTTTTACAGAAGATGGGAACACACATTTAACTGACAGATTTAAGAGGCTAACATATGAATTTAATATTTTTATAACTAAAATGCAATTACAGGAATTAGGTGTACACGCTGTGGGTATGGAATATTTTTTTGGTGGCAACTGCAATGTGTCCATAACACCCAGTATTTAAAATTGTTATATACTGAAAGCAGATGCAGAAAAGGTAGTCTGATGAGTAGGTAGTGTCATTTGTTCTTTAATCAGACAGATTTGAATTTATTTTGCTAATTTTATACTTTTAGAAACAGATTTTATCTACATATGTTCACGTATCCAAATCCCAGTCAGTCTGAAACTTCACAGTATATAAGGATTTCCAAGGGCATTATCCACAGGACCAAAATGCCTCTGGAGCCGTTTTCACACGGGCATTTCTTGAACTTCTCCAGATACTACCCAATGGAGGGGCATGCCACGACACAAATGTCATATTCAGTTAGATTGGACATTAAACGGTCTTTCCCTGCCAGCTTCTGTCCACGTGATTTCATTTGCACAAATTACAGCACAGGTAATTCAAAGTTCATGTTGACAGGACAGGACTGTAACCAATCAGATCAAAATGTGTGACATGTGACTGAGTGAATGTAAACAGTTATATCAAACTATCCTCATTAGATAAAATGGTTGTGATTGGCCCAGTATGGGCAGAGCTCAGGGAAATATGTTTCAATGAAGAGGAGTTAAGTTTTGCCTGAAGAAATTAAACATGAGCCCTCATATTCATCTGGTTGCCAGGTTACCAAAAGCATTTTCTGCATTAGTACCAAAACTCAGATACTGTATCAATGCAAAAAAGTTACAATATCCTACCCAGTCACATGCCAACTGTGATGTGAATGAACCACAAATGACCTTTTGAAGAAGACCCGGTTTTTTCCCTCTGGCCACCTGTTTTCATTTGTGTTCCCAGCTTAAATGTCAGATATTTTTTCTGATCATAGGAAACTCACTGCACAACAGAAATGCTACTTCTAAATAATTTTTTTTTTTTTTTTTGTATTCCATGTGTATATAGTGTTGTCTGAGGGTCTAAAGGTTTAAATTCTTTATGCACTCCAGCTGGTGTTTGGCTTTGTAAACAGATGACAGATTAGAGAACTTTCCCAAGTACAAACCCTGACTTTAAAGTGCACACTGATTTTGTGCCACACAAGCACCAAGTTTGTGTATTTTCTTTGCATCTGCCATGTGTGCTGTTTGTCTATTCTTCAATGTGTCTACCTTCTGAGACTCTGCAGAGACCTAATTTGTATAGTGTGAATATTGATGCAGTGGTTATGTAACTAGAGTTAAAGTACTGTAAATACTATTAATGAAACACCTGAAGAGCCCTTATTAATCTCTAGACCTTCAAGTTCTTCAATACAAAGTAATCCAATTTTAAAAGCAAACACAAATATGGTCCAAAAGGTGTGTCTTCTAATCTGCACCCTAGTCAGACTGGAAGGGGGGAGGGAAAAAAACAAAAAACAAAAAAACAAAAAAACAAAAAAACAAACAAACAAAAAAAAAAACACTGAATCTTGATTTGCAAACATGATTTATTAATTAGCATTTTAAGTATCAACATTGCACATAATCCCCTCCAAAGAAAAGCACACAAATAAAACAAAAGGAAATAAAGCTTCTTTCCAATCAAACCTCAACCAAGAAGATTAAGGGAGTAGTACGTTTCAAGAATTGATTTGTGGTGGTAACAGAACTAAACTGATTCCCATTATGCATCACCAATCGCACACCTGCTTGGCATTCCCCTCTTTAACCAAATTAATCAGAAGCTAAACTAAACTACATGATGGGCCCCATCTGCTCAAAGAAAATATTTTTAAAGGGGGTGGGGGTGGAATAACTTTGGCATTTTTTTCCCCCCTTTTTAAAGATGTACTTTCAGTTTCTAAATGTGCACCCACCAACCACCTGTATCCCCTTTACCACCCCTCTCCAAAGGTCAGTGTGTGAGAACAGGACAACACAAGACAAGATGAGGGGAGGGGAGGATGGGGCCTGAAGGATTACAGCAAGAAGTGGTGGGTTGGAGGATGGGGGAGTGCAGGGAGGGGAGTGCAGGGAGGGGAGAGCAGTGCATGTGGTCTGAAATAGGTCCAGTCCTCCAACCCTAGGACCTATGAGAAACAAAAATAAAAGAAAATGCAGGAGAGACAGGGATTGAAAGAGACCATAAAGAAAACAAAGACCTTTAATATAAAAAAAAAAAGAAAAGAAAAGAAAGGCACCTCTAGTCCTGAGTCAAGGATTACATTAAAAATCCCATTTCCCAGAATTTGAGCCAAAAATCTTCCCTGTGTTAAACAAAAGTCTGACTCCAAACACAGGCAGCGTTCTCAAAGACTCCTTTCAATGTCATCATTCCGCCTTAAATCCATTTACTTGACTAAACAGTTAACGTCCATCTGGCCCTCTGTGACAGACGGCTAATGTTACACATGTAGCACAAGAAGTGTAACCCTACACCTTCATGTCTCCCACCCTGTCTAATCCAAGGTTGCGCCACTTTAGTGTGGGGTCCCACCTCTTGCCAAGGGTCATGTGACTATCCTCATGGACATCACTCTGTTGGTGCTGGGACTGTTGTTGCAGCTGCCTGCTGAGGGGAAGAACACAGCTGAGATTTGTCAACAAAACACCTACCAGTGAAAAATTAAACAGGAAAAGAAATAAGCAGCTTTAATGTCTTACCTCAGGCGATTTCACCGTTTTAGGCGAGATTTTGGGCGAGGCCTTTGGCGACTTTGATGTGGGTTTTGCATCAGATGCTTTTGAGGTCTGTGGTGGGGTGTCAGGCTCTGACACAGACTTCTCTGTATCATTCTTCAATACATGCAAAAAAGTCATTACTAAAATACTAGAGTAAACATAATGATCTTGTGTACTTATTAAAATATCAAGCTTCTAGATGGTTAAAGGTTTTGAGATCATTAACCCACAAGAACTGTTTCCTAAAGGGCTGTTCAAGAGCCAGCTGCCCGACAGTCACATGTCTTAAATGTCTTAAGAATTAAGAATAAAAAAGGATGACGTGCAACAACTCCCACAGCAGCAACTGGATGCCACTGCAGATGTATGGCACATACACTTTGCACCACTTCCTCATTAAGTTAGATCCAACTAAGCCATTGTACAGGCACAAAACTAAAGTAATTAATCTAATAGCTATAAGAACATCTAGACAGAAGTATAAATATTACTAGGATTCAAAGGTTCTCATTTGAGGTGAAACTCAATTTTGCACTTAGGTCCTGGTTAAGGCCAACAAGAATACAGAGTAATGTATATATTTTTTAAAATATATGCAGCAAGTTGAACAGAGCTTTCTAACTCAAAAACAAGCTCATTTGATTCATGTGGGTACTGACCTCATCCCAAACATGACTAACAACTCATCTGTGCATAGTTTCCTCATTGAGTCCTCTTTATACAGTTTAAGATCATAAATCACTTACTTTGGAGACAGAGGACTCTGAATTCCTTTGCCTGCGTCGTCTGGACTGGCGGCGTTGTTTCTGGCCTTGGTTCTCAGCTGCTTCTCCGTTGGTCTGAGGGCTCTCAGGTGCCTCCTGCTGCTGCTGCTGCTGCTGCTGCTCGCTCTTCTCTGGGCTCTCTGCTGGAGCAGCTGTTTGCTGGCCTTCTACAGCCTGATTGGGAGGTGGGCGAGGACGGAATGGCCTGAATCCGAGGAAAGCACATTAAATTGCTCAAGAATCAAGAAGTGCTTCAAATAGGATGATTGAGCAGGAGTGTTAAGTTACCTCCGGTACGGGCGCCAGAATCTGCGCCGTGGTGGCCGCTGCGTCTGATCACTCTGTGTCTGATCACCTTCTACGACTCCATCCTTCTGCTCTCCAACTTCACCCTAATTGAGAAATAAAGAAAGCCCATTAATACTACATAAGACTTTAAACTATTTCAATCCATCTCAACTAAAGGCTGAACAACATCAGAACTGAAAGCTCTTGCTGCAGCAACATCCTACAGGTTGTGGTCGCCTTTGCACCCATCCTCCTGCTTTAGCTTACATCTTGAGCTTCCTGCCGTGGTCTGCGGGGCCTACGGCGGCGCTGCTGAGGTCTCACTCCGCCATTCTCTCCCGATCTGTCAGCATCAGGAGCTTGGCCATCAGCCGGTTTGCTCTGGTCACCGGGCCGAGGGCTACGGGGGAAGAACCGTCGACGGAAACGACGTTTGTTGGGCGCGTAGCGGCTGCCTTTTACCGGAACACCACCTGGACCGGTAACATTGGCTGCTTCCGAGCCCTTTGGGACAGAGACGTGCTTGAAATGCGTTCCAAGGGGAGATTTTACAGCAGAGAATGCCACTTTTATTCCCCCCTACCTTGGCTGCTTCAATCACGTCAAACTCCACGATTTCCCCATCTCCTACGCTGCGGAGAAATTTCCTAGGATTGTTCTTCTTGATTGCAGTCTGAGGAGACATGATTAGCATTAGAAATGGGGTACAATTAATTCAGAATGGAAAAAAAAATATCCCCATGTCTTACCTGATGAACAAATACATCTTCTTTGGTGTCATTCCTGCGAGAATGAAACTTATTAGCAAACACTGGACTTGAACAATTCAGGATATTCCAAAGACAAAAAAACAAAACAAACAAAAAAAAAAAAAAAAAAAAAAAA
>VUQS01005108.1:18743-36243 GCA_015108495.1 Heterochromis multidens
AAGTATGAAGGTGTGCAAAGTAAGTGTGCCTCTGAGGTCAAGTGCTGGGAGAATCTCTCTACAGTTAGACATTTTAAAAACCATGAGAAACTAAATTAGTATCTCTATTTGTCAGAACAGCTCAGAAAAGGTGAAACTTATCTGAGTTTGCAGCAGTTACTGTACCTAAACCAGCTTGGCTGTATTGTAATGAAAGGTTTTAAATCTTTCATGATAAACTTGCTGACAGCCCTGGCTGGGTTCCCTTATCTAGCTATTGAGCATGTGTTTGATTTTAGAGGCTGACTGTTGTCCACTGATGGAGCTGCAACTGCTGCTTGTCTAACGTCTAGTAGCATTTAAAGAAATGCTTAATACTGATGCTAACTGTGCCCCAACTTAATAACTACAGACTTATCTTTAAAACAATAATGTCAGTTACCTTAACTTGAGGAGGACCCAGTTGCATTTTAAGTTTGGCACATCCTATTAGCATCATTCGGTTGGGTGAGCTGCGTTTTCATGTGGCCCACATGTTTGAACAGTCTTCACTGTCAGCCATGACCAGAGAACACAAAAAAAAAGTAAACACACAGCAGCGTCAAATGTAATCGCCTATCAGCAGCAGCTTTGTCATTATCTGGGTCAGTTAGGAATTTGAAGACATTATCTATGTCAGAATGAATTAATGTTGCATAAAAACCCATAACAGCACCGTGTGCCTAGGCACTTACCAATAGTTAGGTACGGGCCAGTCTGGCTGGACCTGGTATCAAGTTTCTTGACCCATCCCTAGTGGAGAGTTAAGAAAAAAATGATTAGGATGAAAATGGATCATCTATTATTTATTGTTTATTCCATTAATCAGATAGTTGTTTTTGGCTTTCAAATATAAAAAAGTAGTGAAAAAACATATTTTTATGACCTAAAATCTTCATAATATAAGAAGTGGAAGCCAGCTGCTTTTTGTTTAATATAATTATCATTAAATATTTTTATGTTATTGGTCAACTAAAACAATAATCTTCAGTTTCTCAAATTTCTCTCATGTTGTTGGTATGTTTTGTTTGGCCTGTTAATGTTAATGTTGGGCAAACTGATATACTTAATCACAATGAGAAAACCCAGAAAGCCGAATCTGTTCATCTGGATGTTGCATTTTCAGTGGGAGAAATGTTTCGGTCTCAGCTGACTGCAGGTTTCCCCAACCTTATAACAGGTACTCATGGCCATCATGACAATTTCCATATTAATGATCATGAAACTGACCTCATGGCCCATTGTTAGTCAGTGATGCTGGTTTCAGTCATTATGCAAACGTACTGTTTATAAGGTTGGGGAAACCTGCAGTCAGCTGAGACTGAAGAAGTCACTTGGATTAAGTTTTCTCCCACTGAAAACGCTATGTCCAGATGAACAGATTCAGCTTTCTGGGATTTCCTTACCTGGATTATTGAGCATGCATCAAGACACAATGGGAAAAGTAAAAAAAAAAATATGGGTGGTAGATGTTTCTGGGAGCTTGAAAAAGAAGGCAACTGGACTTCTTTTGGTTTGTGAAGACGTTTTGCCTCTCATCCAAGAGGCTTCTTCAGTTCTAAAACAGTGAGGTGTTTCAACACTTACACACACTTTGCCTCATTTGACCTCAGTAGCTCACATGATGGTGGGGTGGAGCAATGTCTCATAGAGGTTTCACCCAACGGCCCTGGTGATAGTAATGACGCATGCCTTTTTTCACAATTTGGCTCATGAGAAGACTCACATGAGCAATAGTGGGTCAACGACCTTCAGGACCACCTCCAAAGGGGACATCCCCCACTAGAGGTTAATTACCTGGGTCTAGTCTGTTGCTAGGTGGTTGCTAGGCATGTATAATTGAATTTTTCTGTATATAAATGAGCTGTTATTGTCGTGAAAACGATAAAAAATGATAGGAAGCTTTTATACATGTAAGTGCATAAATGCAAAAAAAATTAGTCATGGTTGCTAGGCAACGTGATGGCGCCATAATATCCGATGTGTGCCAAGTTTGGTTGCTCAACTCCTGATCACGAAGGAGATGTTGGTGGCCGAAGACTCAAGCACACAGACAGAGATTTCGTGTATTATAATAAGATTTCAGCTAAATTTAAATTGAAATAAATTTATTTATTTCCTCACATAATTTTATTGAACAGCATTTCAATGTTCCCATCCTACCCAGCGGACAAGAACACAAATAGATAATTATATAGATGAAGGACGATTAATTTACACATGCAGGAAATCCACAGTTTCTTTCACAATCATTATTGGGTGTGGGGGCTAGTTTTTTATTTGGCGTTTTTTTTTTCAAGGTGTGCATTTCCAATTCCTCCAGTCTATTTAAAAAGTTATGAGGTAATGAAAATAATCAGTAGTCGCAGCACTTCCTGAATGCTAGATTTAAATTTAGTTGGATGATCCAGCCCTGCTGACACAGAATTACACAGTTCAAACCATGCTCTCACGTGTATGCATGCACCCTTCACATTTGTCTATATGGGATTTCCAGATCATTACCCCTGACCTTAAGTAGGCCACGAGGCTGCGCAGCTGAGTGTGTGTAAATCTGCCACTGTCCTTTGATCATGGCTGGTGGGAATGTGGGGGAAAGGGGTAAGGGGTAAGGACAGGTGGGAGGCAGACATGGGAGGAAGGAGTAGAAGGAGAAGAGCGGAGACTGTGGGAAAGAGAGGGCGAGAGGAAGCTCTTACATTGATTTCTATAAGGCGAGGGGATCACAAAGTTTCCCTTTCGTGTGCAAAAAAAAAAAAATATTGATTGCTTCCGCGCCTTTGGCAAACTGTCAGCAGTGACAAACTGAAAATGGGAACCAAAATAGTTTTGTCAGTCACTTGAACTCTGCCAAGTTACTAAGAACCACAAGAGGAACAAAAAACTTAATGGCAGCTATTCAGCAGTTTCATCTGTTACGTTCTATTAACATCCAGAATGGGAAAATTATTATCAGCTGTGAACAAGCCTGAGACTTCAGAGCAGCAGTTACAGCCTTGATGACACATTAATTAAACACACGCATTTCGACAGGCCTGCTCTGCAGAAACTCTCTGACTTGCTTTATCACTGCCATCCTATTCGCATCGTACAAGTCATAACAGTGCAGAGTCAACAGTGCATGAAAGATAAACTGACTCATAAAATCTCACTCCTGCCCGCTCCTGGCTCTGACTCCAGCTCCGTCCCCGTCAGGTCCATCTATCTGCTGGCTGCTCTGTGTGGCAGAGACGGCACACTGCAGCTCGCTTACTGCCTGCATTATGACACAGCAGCAATGCCTGAGATGACCCATTCTGGTTCACACCACCCAACAAACCTGCAGGAACTAAAGAGTAACAGTTACGACACATCAGAGGCAGTTAACCTGATATATCATCAGAAAAAACACCAGCTTTAAAAGTGGAACTATTGTGCTGATTTTCAGCTCCATATTTTATATTCTTGCACTTTACTAGAGTAACTTTGCATGATTCATAGTTCACAATAGTCCTTATTTATTTATACCAGGGCAGGACTACCAGCATCTCAGTTTATCCGCTGTCTGAAACAAGATGTTTCATCCCCTCTCCCTTTAAGCCAACGTTCTTCTTATTGGCTCCCCCTTGCAAACAAAAGGCTTGAACAAGCAGCACTTTGTGCCATATGAAGGAACTCTTCTCTCATTGACATCATGCAGAGCCAAGTCTAGAAAAAAATGCCTGAAACCAAGTGTTTTTGATCAGTGGGAAACCTCAGCCATTGGCTCATAGGGATTAGTTATATGCTGACCTTATTTTTTTTTAATTTTTGCTTTATTTCATATCAGCATGCACCATTGTAATGATGCATATATGACAGAAAATAAGGAAAAACACACATGCACTTTAGGTCACTACTGCAGCTTTCATTTTAGACATTATTCACTGTAAAATGCTAAATATTTACTATCAGAACCTTCACTTTCTTTGACGAATACAGAAACTCAATTATGCATATATACACAGCAGTCAGGGAAAGTTGTTGCATGCATACATTTTGTCTTGTTTAAAATAGTTTTACATCTCGTCATTATACCAACTCAGAAATAGAGCTTTCTGTGCCCTCCAAAGAATCCAACAACCTGTTGTTGGTTTTAATTTGCTGAAAGCACGTATTCTTTCACAGTAATTTTTCTTGCTTATCTCAGATATAACTACGCATAGTTTTAGGTTTTAAGCACAAACTGCTATGTGCACTGGTTTGCTTTTCGGCAGACAGAGCCCACTTAGATCGCACAGGAAATAGTTTATTACAGGAAATGGCTTTTGACATCTGATCCAAAGAGAAGGACTGTGGGTGGGGACGAGAGCCAGCTGCACAGGTGGATCAAGATGAGGACAGTGTTTTCTCCAGACAGATCAGCTGATAAAAGCCTCTGTCTGACCATCAGTCAGTCGACCCCCTTCTCACTCTGCCTTTCCTGAAACACACACAAAAACGACTCACAGCTCACCACCTCGACAAACACTCACCGGATCTGTTAAGATTGTCATCTGGATCCAACTCTCTGCGGAGGGGAACATAAGGCCAGCATGTTTTCTGTGTTCACGCTCTTATAAACTCTTCCTGTGTCATATTTGTTAGTCGTCCAGCAGGAATAATAGCCAAAATGAGCTTTGAAATGAGAGATTGCATAAAAACTGAGTTGTGGAGTTATTTAAAAGTTATTTAAATTATTGTTAATTTCAACTGAGCTGTACTATTTAATCTGTGGGTGTAGTGCTAAGGTTGTACCAAATGTTCTGACTGCATGTTGCCCCTTAATTATCATGTGTAAGAGAGAAGTTTGAGGGTTTGGAGAAGTTATCTTTATGCATTTCACACTAAAGACAGGGGCGAAGTGATACTATTTAAACCTACACCACTAATTTAAAGCTCTATATAGGGCTTCTTTTTTTTTAAATATACAGTTTCTACTTTTACAAGTGTTGCAGTTGCCTCCTACAGGATGTAACCCAAGGTTTTTCTTTTTAACTTTGGAGCAATTATATTTGTGTCCTCTGGATTTGGTAATAGTACACTGGCACAAAACTATACTACCCCACAGAAAGAGATGCAATATTTTTTTCTAGAGTTGAAATTATATATAAAAAAGAAAGCTTGTTTTACAGATTTAAACATGTTGCTGAATCCACTGTGAACTGCAAACACGAGGCAACACATTCATGTTTATAGTCTAAGGTCATCTAAAACAGGTTGATTCACAGTTATTGAACAGACTGGAAGCATGTTTTGCACGTCTGCAACACAAAGTATGAGTAGTTCAAACACGACTTTTCCATTTTAGATTGTATTCTTCGTTTTTGGAGGCAAATATTAGAGAAAATTAAAAAAAAAAAAAAAACATACTGTAGTTTAGCAAAATGCTTCTATTTTTGTTTTCAACACCTTCATCTGAGTCCTGACTGAACAATCTGCAGCTGCGAAAGCTTACTTTATGCCTCTAGTGTGTGATTACATGTCTGGGCATGTATGTGCACTATAATTAATATGAGTCTGTTTGTATGTTGTAGTCCTCAAAGCCCAAAGTTAGCATCCCTCTGTCAGCCATTGTGGAGGTGCGGACCACCATGCCCCTGGAGATGCCTGACAAGGACAACACCTTTGTTCTTAAGGTAGGAACTGCACAAACATTTGTGCACAAAAACTTCCTGCTTAACAGGAATAACATTCAAAAATCTAAAGGTAAAACAGAGCTTACAAAACAGCTGGTATGAAAATAAAGTACACAATGCATTTGCTGAAATCACATTAGATATTACCTGGTTTTTTGGGTTGTTTTTTTTTTTTTTGGGGGGGGGTGTTACCGTGATGTGGTGCATTGAACAGAGCTCCAGTGTTTGGCTGCTTCCACAGGTGGAAAACGGGGGAGAATACATCCTGGAAACCATTGACTCGCTGCAGAAAAACTCGTGGGTTGCTGACATCCAGGACTGCATAGACCCCGGGTAAACCACCAGATAAATATTTGCTGTTGACTGAAGAAGGAGAGAGGGACGGAGGCGTAGGGGAAAAAGGGTGGATGGGAAAGGGGAAGGAGGGTGAACACACATAGTCATTAATCATCCAATTGGTAGAGTTTTTGACAGGTTTCTCGAGCACAAACATGGGCGAGTTTGAGCCACGGACATTTCTGCCCAGTTTTTTGGATTAGTGGACATTTGTCAGTGCAGCTCAGGACATAAACAGAAAGATTACTTGTGTCCGTGTTTGTAGGACTTGTGTAGAGTTGTCTGTTAGGACTCAGTGATGTTTGTTTGCTCATGTGTATGCATGTGTATACGTTCCTGTGGTTCATCTGACCTAACTGCTTGTGTACAGTGACAGTGGCGATGACATCGAGCTGGCGTCGTGTCCTCATGGTCAGGCCTCCAAAGACTGCTCCATGGTGGCCTCTTGCAGCTGTGAGCTGCTTTCTGAGGGTGAGCAAAGATACTTCTTTTTACTCTCTACTCTCTCAACACCATGTTACATAATATGAACATGTTTTGATACTCACTGATGCGTTAATGTATAAAAACATGTTTAGGAGTGTACCGTGCTCCAGAGAGATCGTGTTCTACAGCAGCAGAGCATTACAGCGCCTCCTCAGTACGTTGCAGGGAACCTCCTTTCACCCAGCACCCATCTCACATGCCATTAGAGCGCTTCCTCCAGTCCCCAGAGGCCCAGGGTTCCAACTCCACTGCAGGTAATGATGCATACATTTTATTTTCCTCACAGGATGATCTAAGCAGGTTTACAAGAAAATAAACAGGAGAAAATTACAGATGGAGAAAAATAAACCATGGATTTTCCTGTGACACTGCTTAGGTGGTGGTGAAGGATCAAAAGACTCAGATGGAGACGCCAGCTTGGCAGGTTACCCGTGGTTCCACGGCACACTGTCTCGCGTACGTGCAGCTCAGCTGGTGCTTGCTGGCGGGGCAAGAAGCCATGGGCTGTTTGTGATTCGTCAGAGCGAGACGCGTCCGGGCGAGTACGTCCTCACCTTCAACTTCCAGGGCAAAGCCAAGGTGAGATAAGAAGATGGATAAACTGCAATGTAATGTGACTGAGAATTGCACACTGTATATTATTTCAGTTTTATTTGGTCAGCTGGTAAAAACAAATATCCTGAAGGATATGTTGTTTTTTTTTTGTTTAGTTTTATTCATAAAAAAACTTAATAATCTTAATTAAATTACTAATATATTTTGTTTTGTGAATTTTGGGGACTGCAGTTGCTTAGGCCTTGGAAAAGCTGCAGTAATGTCAACGTTTTATGTTCTCTTATGTAACATGATCCTTGCACATCACATCCTGCCAGTTGGCAGTGCTGAGGAAGTTTCAGCTGCCACCTCTTCCTCTGGTGTCAGCCTTGGGCGTTCTGCCACTCCGTTCCCACAGCAATACATCTCTCAAATAATGTCCTGACCTCTATCTTGGTCTGGTTTGTCTGATTGTTTCTGATGTTCACTGTGTCTCACACTTCTTTGTTTTGTCTTTCCCCTCCTCCTCTTCTTTCCCGTTTACTGAAACCTTTCTCTACCTTGTTAATGTCCTGTCCCCCCACCCCCCATTCCCTTCCTTTCTCCTTACCAGCATTTGCGTCTGTCAGTTAATGAGAATGGGCAGTGCCACGTCCACCACCTCTGGTTTCACACCGTATCGGACATGTTACGACACTTCCATGCCCACCCCATCCCCCTTGAATCTGGAGGCTCAGCTGACATCACATTGCGCTCCTATGTACAAGTGCAGCGGAGCTCAAACACAGGTACTCAACACACTAACTTAGAACTGCAGATACATCACATATGACTGTTGATTTTAGTGGTAGTAGATGCTAAACTCTTTGTCTAGCTACCTGTATGAGACAAATGTTATATACACTCACTCCCCACTTTATTAGCTACACCTTCTAGTACTGCATTGGACTCGCTTTTGCCTTCAAAGCTGCATCAGTTCTTGCTGGCATAGAATCAACAAGGTGCTGGAGACAATCCAGAGATTTTGGTCCATATTGGCACGATAGCATCCTACAGTTGCTGCAGATTTTTCCATGATGTGAATCTCCCGTTCCACCATAACCCAAAGGTGCTCTACTGGATTAAAGTCTGGTGACTGTGGAAACCATTTGAGTACAGTGAACTCATTTTCATGTTCAAGAAACCAGTTTGAGATGATTTGAGCTTTGTGACATGTCATGTTATCTTGCTGGAAGCAGCCATCAGAAGGTGGGTGCACTGTGGTTATAAAGAGATGGACATGGTCAGCAACAATACTCTGATAGGCTGTGGGGGTTAAATGATGGTTAGTTGGTACTAAGAGGCCCAAAGTTTGCCAAGAAAATATCCCCCACACCATTACACCGTTGATACAAGGCAGGATGGATCCATGCTTCCAGAGAAATATTTAGTTATTATTCACCAATTTTATATATAGAATATTTATGGTGATCGATAAGCTTGGAGCCTATACACCAAACTCTAACTGTAATAAATCAGTCATTTCAAATGTGAGTTGTCTGAATGAAATGCAGATATAAAGTCAAACTAGTGGCATCATTATTCCACAGATCTGGTGTTGGTAACATAACAAGATACACTGCAATGCACCAGCAAAGGCAGAGAATTAGAAAACTGCAAGCTGGTAAACACAGATGTAAACAATACTGGATTTTAAATACCCACCCCCACCTCCTGCCCTCCAGTCTCCTGGCATGGGATAAATGCCCTCCTGTACAGGAGAGTGAGGGGGCGATTATACCGCAGGAGTTTTGCATGCTGGCCGAGACTCCAGCTCCAAGTCACTCTGGTGGTCACAAAGAGGTCCTCTGTTTCCCAGAATGCTGCACACACTCATGCACTCACTGACATACACACACAGAGTGAGGGTTTGATTCTGGGTGTAAAAGACTTTATTGATACACTGGTCAGGCGTGTCTTTGGCACCAGTGTTGTCGGTGTTATTGCCCACTAAGAGAAAGGATAATAAAGGAGGTCCGCACTGCCTGTGTTTACGCGCTGCTCTATGAAGGAGCCTTTTACTTGCAACTCTCTTAGTGGAAGCCAGCAAACAAATAGCAACACCACAGATTATTCTGTATAATTAATATGTCCTCTATTAAAAGGATGCCTTTCTTCTTCCCACAATCTACTACAGATGTGACCTCGCCTCCAGTCCTTACTCCATCGAGGGAAGCAGTGTGCCGGACAGATTCAGCCCAGCCAGCTCTTCACCCTCCTGGAATCACAGCACCTACAGGGCCTCCATCTGATGCCCCACTTTCCTCAAGCACCTCCTCCTCACCCACCACCCTTCCCTCTCTCTCCCGCAGTGACCCAGGTACTGGAGGAGGAGTCAGTGGAGGCTTACAGAGCCGGAGCAATAGCTCTGAACGCCTGCTGGAGGCCTCTAGTGGTACATCTGAGGACTACCATGATGCTGATGGGATTCGCAGGGCCCGAGCTGTGGAGAACCAGTACTCTTTCTACTAAATGACGCAGGGCATGTCCAGTCGTGTATTTTCTGACTGGAAGAGAAAGTTGCAGGCTACTTGGGGCGCTCTGCTGATGATGAAAATGGTCCAAATCACTGGATCACCCATCATCCTGTTTGTTTGTTTTTGTTTCAAGGCAATTTCCTGTTTCTCTGATTTGACAAGGGAGGAGATGATGATGATGCTGAGCAGCGTGCCCATGCTCATAAACTCCTCCGCCTCTGTGGATTTCTTTATGTGAGTGGATGTGAGTTGATGGGAGACAGTCAGGGCTACAGGTAGAAAGGGATGTGTTAAGGTTGAGAAGGAGTTGTTAAAATAAAAGGCTGTGGTGAATATAATGGTAGGTGGAGAAAACAAGATGAAGTCATCTAGCAGAGTCATATGGCTTTGATTCATCTCTTCTGACCACTTCCCATTCACCCTTACCCAGAGTTCCCTGGGAGCAGAGCCTCTGTGTCACCACCCTGCCGAAGGTTTGCGAGTTTGAAATGACCCTGAAGAAACAGTCCCTCCCTTCTGAGCTCTCTTAATGTTTGTAAAGCTGCTTTGAGCCTGTCCCGGATATCCTCACTTTCCCTGTGGGCTTTCCCTACAGAGTCCTGCTCTGGGTCTTTGCTCTACACTAACATCAGTGCAGCAATCATGGGTGTGTTAGTGTTAGCTTGGAGATGTTTTTCTTAAACATGTACAGCCTAAAGGGTCTTAGTGCCTGTCAATTATCTTACCTTGGACAGTGAAGAGGATGACACTGTCATCATCACATCAGTCCAAAAATTAAATACAGCTGATTAATTTACTGTTTAAAACCTACTGAACTTGCATATCTCTGCATACTGAAATCATTTTCTTCTACAGTTTTATTGATGGCTGCCACACACACACACACACACACACACACACACACACACGTGGTCATATGTTGTGTTACAAATCAGTTTAAAACTGTTGAAATGGAACATGAACAATAGAAGTCTGCACGAACAGGGAATCATGGCTCCAATTTTATTGTCCTACTGGGGTATTTCTATGAGTGTGTGGTGGTGTATTAGAGTCCAAATATTTTTCAATGATCAGTGTGCTACAGTAGTGTTTCTGAAACATGGTTTTCGGGGTCCCTCCATCTGGTGATGGTTCTGTATTCACGCTCATATGAATAACCTGTAGATTAGATATCCTGTTGATATAGATCACTTTAAAGTAATGCCTTGAAAATATTATTATACCAAATCCAGCATTTATCGGAGGGACTTGCGACATGTTGTTTTGAATGGTGGCAGTATTGTGTACTGTTTATGTGGCCTGCAGGTGAGCTTTTGGGTATGACCTGGAATGATACAGTTAGTTAAATAAAGGGTATTAGATGGCCATGCTTGAATGGAAAGATATGGCATCGCTGCTTTACTTTAAGCCGACGCAGGGCGAAGCTTTATGGTAACAATTATTAAAGAAAACATCATTTTCACAAAAGGAAAAGTGTGACATTTTTGGAAATATTGCTAAAACTTAGGATTGTAATCACTAATTAATAGTAGTATAATACCACCAGAGCTGCTTTACAGAGCCTGGTCACTTCCTGCTAAGGCCATTGTACTGAAATTGGCTGCAGTTCAACTGGAGAGTGAATAGCAGGAAAGTCCTCAATGAATAGGAGTGAATAGAGCTAAACATTAGCAGAACTTATCTGAACCTGCACCAGATTTTATTTAAACTTTTGTAAATATAATATCAATTTTATATTAATGACCTTTCGATTTTCTTATAGTGGAACAGATTTTGCCCATTGCAAGCTAGAGCAGTAAGGGACTGATGACAGGACATCCTCCCTCAGTGGCATGTTTCCAAACTTTGACTTCGACTGACGTTAGAAATATAGTCAAAATAAAACAGAAACTTGCCTGCATGTAAGAAGCAGTTGGTTGTGGTGGTAAGTGGTGACAGCTGTCAGTTGATTGCTGGTAGAAATCTCACGCTGCTCATTTGATGTCAGAAACCAGACATGCGGCGTCTCTAATGCTTACAGGTCTTTTACTATGTGACACTTTAGAAAGCCTAAAATTTTATTATATCTACTGTCTCAGACACTTTTATCAAAAACATGATAAAATTTCCCTGAAATGTTTTTTGCCACCTGAACGTTACAGCTCCATAGAGTCCAGTTCATTTTGGACTATCTTGTGAGTGCCGTGTATGAAACAGGAAGTTCTGTTTCCTATGAAGCCACACTGCCAACAGGTGCCTAATTTAGCTCAAAGACTGGAAACACAGGGAACAGCTTTCCTGGCCCTGTCTTGCTTTTCTAACACGTGCAAAAATTATACTGACTACACGCTGGACTAATTTTTGGTTGGAGCTACTTTCCAGGAAACTTGCAAATAGAAGAATAGGCAGAACTGCTGATAAAACACTTGTATACACTTTGGTTTTTGTACCCATTTTAAAAGAGACATAAAATAAGCCTTGGAGGTGCTCGTAGATGGATGTCATCACCTTGAATAGAGCCAGGCTATCTTAGTCTTAAAACTGGGGCAGGCAACATGATTTTGGTACCGCTGGACAATAATCCATGATAACTTTCCAGCATTCTGCAAATCAAATGATCTGAGACTGGACTCCTGCACCTCTCATGGCTTTCTTTTAAAGTTTAAGAATCTCTAGCCTGTGATAGGATACTTTGGCCAATCACAGGTGTTTTCAGGCCAGATCAGGTGTGTAGTACAAAGAATTTTAAGTCCATCTTACACCTTTAAGTCCAAGGTGTCTAAGATGGAAGGGTCTTAGAGCATAGAGCATAGAGGGCAGAAGAGGAGCTTTTTCCTTATAGATTTCCGCCTGCTACAGCCCTATGCTACTGAATAATCTAAATGATAGATTTAGCAACTGTAGCGTATTTCCTAACATGTCATGTCAACATGTTATGCTTTTTTTTATAAAGCATAAAAAGACAAATTTCAAATCACTTCAACAGCCAAGCAAGCAGCTACACGTAACAGGTGGCACATATGCAACACTTTTCTTCAGCTGTAATAAACATATCAACAGTTTACTGCCCTTTCAAGCGTGGCCATTTAGCCTTACAGGTGATTGCAGTCGAGGAGCGGATGGAGCAGTTCATGTGCCAATTTGAATCCTATTTTTGAGACATATTTATTCCTCAGCCGTTGTAAAATGGCATTTTTCCTATTGAGTCTTACTTATGTACAATTGATTGATTCTTCTTGTTTGTTGCAAGAAACCCATCTCACATATCACAGATTACTCATTGTCTCCCTTTTATTTTCTTAACACTCTTACAGCAAAGTTTTCTGTTGTCTGACTGAGTTTTAAAGAGTCTGTGCAATTTTGTACAAAGTGATGTACTTGACATACTACTTTATATTTCTGTGAATAAAATGTGAACAAACTATGGCATACTGTCTTCAGTTACTCACAGATTAATGTCATAACATTCATGCTGGCAGTTCCCGCTGAAATGTTGCTGATTAAATGCTCAGACAATTCAAGGGCTTCAGGGTTTCAACAAACATGATTTGATAAAGTACTGAAAGTGATGTAGAGACCAGTTTATGTGTCTGTCTGTGTTAACAGAGGTGTGAGAACTCATATGCAATGTGGTTTTTTTCTGTCTGGTTATATTTAACTTAACCCCCTGCCTTTGTTCTATAATTAAGCTCTAAGGCAGACATAAAATGACCTGTCATACTTTCACTCTCACCACAGACTTAATATAGTAGCCAGTGATCTGAATTCAAAAGTCATAGTTTACAAATGTTTGACTTACGTTAGACAACCAGTTTAAAGACATGACTCCTTATTTTTAGTGGATTTATATCTCTAATACGTTACATCTTAAGGGAAGCATGCATGCATTCATATTCACGTTAGAACTTGCTCAGCCCCTTGGCCTCCAGCTGTAACTCAGAGATCATTTCTTTGTATTGAGATGCCCTCTACAGGTCAGATCTTATAGCAGGTAAAATGAGAGCAGACCTAGGCTAAAAAACTTCCTCTGCTGTATGCACAAAGTCCCTGGATCCAGGAGGATATCTGGCTCTGGATTAGTTTGTGGTGTTTTCTTGGAACACCAAGACAATATTACATAATAAGATTTTGGTTTTTATTAATTTGTATTTGTGAAGACATGACACAGTATATCCTATTTTGCTTTATCTCACAAAGAAAAAGAATCCTTCAAAATTTTCCAGGATTCAGAGCCAGATTGAATCCAAAATTTAATCACTAAGCTGGGCTAAATCCTTGGCTGAGGTAATTATTAGGTAACTGCGGCACTGTCACCTCACAGCAAGAAGGTCCTGGGTTTGAGTCCACTGGCTGGGGCCTTCATGTGTGGAGTTTGCACATTATCCCTGTGCCTTTGTGGGTTCACTCAGGCTTCCTCCCACAGTCCAAAGACATGCATGTTAGGATCATTTGTGATTCTAAATAGGTCAGAGGTGTTAATGTGAGTGAGTGGTTGTCTTTCTCTTTGTGTTAGCCCTGTGATCTGTCCATGGTGTACCCCGCTTCTGGCCCCCCTATGACAGCTAGGATAGACTCAGCGCTCCTGTTATGTTGAACTGATTAAGTAGAAAACGGATGCACGGAACTGTTTTATTATATTTTCTCAAATGCAACTTCCCTTTCACATAATAATTATATATACAATATATAATAATTAATTTTACAATACGTACACATATTTACACTTAAACACAAGAAGGAAGGTGCCACAATGTGGATAATGTTACTAATATCAGCTGATCTTCTATGGCAGCCTGTTTCCACCACAGAAAAAAAAACAAACAAAATTTTTGCCATCCATAAGTCAAAATTTCGAGTTAGGAATCTCAAAATTTTGACTTACTAACTCAAATTCCTGAGAGAATAACTCCAAACTGGGAAAATAAGTTAAAATTATTTTTATTAATTAAGTTGAAATGTTGAGATAAGATCCTGAAATTTTTACTGATGGATAGCAAAAAAATCTTTTTTTTTTTAAGTGGCAGAAACAAGCTTTCATAATCTTCAAATTTTACTTAAGTGATTTTCTACAGTGCAGACCTGGAGTATAAGGACGGGTGAAGGAATTGTGCGTTATTCAGCAGGAAAAGTTGAATTATCTTTACCCTTATGCAGAACTTTGATGGACAGAAATCAATTTAAACCACCAAAAGCTGTGTGGCTTCAGCCTATGGTTCACAGAGAACATCTTCACAGCGTGTTGAGCATTTGCTGCTACAAATACTGAACCACATCTACACTGGGTACATGGTTTACAATATGTTTGGAAGAAGATTCATTTTTAAGAGACAAAAACATAATGGAGGTTCCTGGCACAACTTCACCTACTTCCAAAGTTCATGGAGAAGAACAAGTTTCTACACAGCTTATGAAGATGTATTGAAATTATTTCTAGGTGTCCATAAGTTGGAATCATAAAGAGTAAAATACTACAGCTGCAGCTGCAAAAACTACACGTGAAAGTTTTGTGCTTTTGCAGATCCACTGTGACCTGTAATGCGCATGTAATAAGACGTATTTTTGATATTTCACTGTTTAAAGTATCTGAGGCTGACAGGCAGTTGGTTCATTAAATGTCAGTGTTTTATAACAAACTTGTATTTCTTCAAATTAAAAGAAAGATGCGTTATTAATGGTAATGGTTTACGGTTACAGTCCACTCTGGATCAAACCGGGCTGTAAGTGACTACAATGAGTTTGACACCACTGACTTACATTGAAGTCCACATCCTGTTGTGTGGTTTGCAGTTTCCACTTGAAGTGACTGCCTTTGAGCCATCGCTCCTTGTTTATGTTTCTTTTCTCCTATACGTGGAGAAACTGAAAACATTCACTTGCTGTCTTACAGGATGGTGCAGGACACTGTCCTGGCTCAAACAGGCTTTGCTTTCTGTCATCGTTCCTCGTGTTCACACCCAAAAAAAGCAGAAATTATGCATTTACTTGTAGTTTGCATAGTGTTCGCAATGAACTAAGATATAAAAAAGGACATTTAGGCAATGCACAACCATTGGACAGCTTTTATGATGTATGCTTTCCACTTAGTGATCTTCCAAAACAATTCTGTGTGCTGGGCTACAGACACTGGTTGTGGGATTTAAGCGATCCCCTTTAAATGAACTTTCAAAACCCAGTCTCTCTGTTTCCCTGGAAAGTGGTTCCACGCTGAGCTGAGGCAGATATAGAAATAGTGACCTGCCGACAAAAGAGCCTGTCTTTCAAGAGGACATCCTGTTTGAAACGGGGATGGCTGAAGGCTCATTTTAGCTTCACATGTTTGAAGGGAAGGGGAAGACTGTGGCTTTTGTCCCCCTTCACTTACAATAAAAACACATCATGCCTGGTTTAAAGGTCGATTCGATGCCCTGTGAACTATTAAAATTAAGCTTGGCCTCATTTTTTATTAATCATTTAGCATGAACAGGAGGAATGACTTTTAAAATCAGAGACTTTAAAAATGAACCCATCCTTTCATATAAACAGTACGTACATGCAGCCTAACTGCTGCTTGAAACAACTTAAATAATTTGAGTGAGACGGTTTTTTACTCCTGCAAACAAACAACCCTCTTCAACTGTCAGAAACCGTGCAAACACTTTCAGGAAGCACCCTCTCCCTCTCCCTCTCCACCTCCACCTCCACCTCCATCTCCTCCCCCCTGAAAAATCATAAAAAGCAGCCCCAGAAAAGAGCGCCTCTGGCTGCTGCTTCTATTTCAAGGGCTGTTGACATTGATAATAATTAGCCCTGCCATGGCCAGCACCATTACCACAGCCACCTCCATCATTTTCTTCTGCCTCCACCTGCTCTGATACTCCTTCAGCTCCTCCTGAATGCGCTGCTTCCTGGCTCTCAGGTCCCTCTCTCTCTGCAGCTGCTCCCCGTAGTGAGCCTGATAAAAGGCATCAAAATCAAACATGGGCCTCCCTCCAGCTTGGGAGAACTGTCTGGCTCTCTGCTGATGCTTTTGTGGGGAGCCTGTGGACCTGCTGGAAGCCTCTTTAGAGGACGGTCTGCCTGCATTTTGGATGTCCGCCCGGCTCAGGATGCCCCGGTCATATTTCCTCCTCAGGCTGATGTTTCCCAGCACGGTGTAAGCCTCGCTGATATCAGAGAAGACCTGGGTGGCCTCCTTGCTCCCTGGGTTCTTATCAGGGTGGTAGACGAAGGACTGCTTGTAATAGGCCGTCTTGATTTGAGACTGCGTGGCACTGGGAGACACTTTGAGGATGTCATAATAAGCCGTCCTGCTCCTGTGCAGCAGAGGAGCGTCTTCTGAGCTCCAGCTGTAGCTTCTAGTTGCTGTGAAATTTGACTTCACTGTGTCAGGCTGCAGATTCAGACACCTCAGTCTGTGTCCACAGCCCAGCCTGTCTGATCCCTGCTCCGCCCAGATGAAGACAAACGTGCAGACAGCTCGACGCTGCTGAAGGGACCTGTCAGGGTGGATGGAGGAAGTTCCTGTGGTCCACGGGGTCATCCTGTAAGGCAGCAGCTTCTTCTGGAGGAAAAGGTGCAGAGCAGTTTTATGAGATCGCAGGATCTCCGTGTTTTCTGAAAACCCGGTGAAACCGGAAGGAGCACGAATCAAAGCTACATTCTCCTTCTGACTCGCTCTTTCCCTCACTCTGGAAACTTTCTCTGACCTGCGACGTGTTTCTCCGGTTTTTGATGCTGACGGAACTGCATGTCGGTCCTGGACTGAGTCCTCTTTAACCCGACCGGAAACGAAGGCGCAGTTTGTTACAAGACATCCGGGACTTCCTCCGGTGCAGACGGGTTGACTCTGGCTGGTTCTGAGAGCGGACAGCCGGTAAACTCCGCTCCCCAGCCTCAGACCGACCTCTGCCATTTTACCGAGAAAGGGCCGGCTAGCAGACCGGAAAACAGCTGCAGCATCCGGCGCGTCACAGAAAGAGGAACCAATCAGAGTCAATGTTTACAAGAAGTGGTCAA
>VUQS01005111.1:16623-30088 GCA_015108495.1 Heterochromis multidens
AAAGGGAGGGAAGAAAAAAAAAAAAAACAAAAAAAAAAAAATCCAAAAAAAAAAAAAAATTTAAAAAAAAAAAAAAAAAGGTACCATGTCACAAACCTTCAAATGTCCATCGGTTCACATTGATGCATTAAAAACATTCCACAATGGCTCCAATACAGCACTGCCTTTAGCTAACAATAAGTATTTAGCAAGCTGCTCAGTGGAATATCAGATATTCACTAGATAAAATATCACACATGTGAAGGGGCAGGGGGGTGATTTTTCATAATTGCACTTGCAGTGAAAAACAATAATGCCATTTATTAAAATATATTCCACACTCACATTAACAATTCCCACTTCACCTGATGACGCAACACACAAATCATCTATGCTGAGTAGTCATGTAGGATTCATGACATTTTACAGGCAGCAACATTTGCACTGCCTGGGGACAACAATAGGGAAAAACAAGTTCTGGCCACTTCAATTAAAAAAAGAAGTGGTAAAAACATATTGGCTGTAATCTAATAACTCCTCCTAAACACACACTGTTTATCAAATACAGAAAAAGTTATGTTACCACTGATTCATACTCCAAGTCTACTAAAACTACAGCTTTGGATGCATGTTTTTGGACTTCTCAAACAAGAAAACTCAATCATTAAATCATGTTTGTTTTATCTGCACCACCCTAATTTTCATCTCCCTGGATATCTGCAAACAGTTTTTAAATGTGGTCCAATTAAGCCTCCTGTTCCACAAATGTCACAGAAATCATTTCCTGAGCACAAGTTATTCTCAGCGTTCTCTTTACTGTTGCTCTGTATTGGCAAGATGTGACGCCATGCTTCTTACTGGGCAATTTCCCATGACATTTGCCACCATCAGTCATAATTGGTCATGTTGTGCAACATAAAGTCACTTAATGTCAATCTACTTACTAGAGAGCAGAGTCGTTCAGCTCAAACTCATAACCTCGGGCTGCAGCTGCTCGGACCCCTTGGTCGGTCCAAAGCACACAGAAAGCGTGAGCCATGAAAGGAAGGAGCTCCTGATCATCCCCTAAACACTGGCTGCAGGACAGGATGGAGCGAGCGTGCTCCTGACAGGGAAAATATATATTTAAAAAAAAAACAAAATGACACTTTAGATTTCTTTTGGAATAAGCGTAAATGAGATCTTTTGCCACTGATCTTTAAGTATTGGATCCCAGATTCTTCTACCTTGTTCTTGTTTATTTATTTAATACAAAATAGGCCCATTTTGGCATTTACACATGAACTGTGGCAGGATATTCTGTATTATGATATCTGAGAATAAACATGTACATATGGTGTTGAAATGTATTCTTGCCATCTTGATTGTGCCCATAATTTGGACTGATCTAATTGCACCATGAACCCAGACTGTGTTTTGTGTGCATTGATACCATGCATTAAGTTGTCTTTTGCATCATTTGATTTGTTAAAGGGTGGGTTATAATGATCAGTTCTCCATACTGATGTTGTGTCACACATGGAGAAAGACTGTCATCTAGTGCAATAAAGAGGAGTTACAATTAAAATGGTCTACCAAGACCTCTTAATCTCACCTTATTCTGCTTGTTAGCAAGGTTTATCCTCAGCATCCCCATGCCCTGTAGAACAGTCTTCATAGAGGTCAGGAGGTTGTCCAGTACTGCAGGCTGAGTGGAATATTTCAGACATTTGGTCATGTATCTGCCAATTATGCACAAAGTCTTTTTGGCCCTTGGGCAGGGGAAATAACTCCTTTTGTCCATTACCTTGAAACTAATAAGCTCCTGTTTGGAGAAGCCATGATTATGGATTATCTTTATCTGCTTGATGATTGTACTTTTTCCAGTCTCTGGAGCTCCTGACACAGAAACCAAATGAATAATTTCATTTTAACTTGCCAAAATGTAACTAAAAAAAACTATATAACTAATATATAAATGAATAGATACCAAGCATAAGAATTTTGAACACGTTATTCTCAGTGCTGGCATGTTCATGAAGGTTCTGTTCTATTTTAGAGCTTTGGAGTTTTGCCTTTTTACGCTCCTCTGCAACATCCTTGTGAAGGCACATTCCCAGGCACAGCTAATGAGGGAGAAAAAAAATTATATATATATATTTCATGTTTTCACTCGTTCAATTTCAGATAAGATTTAACATATTAATTTAAGCAACTTTCAAAATCTAACTTGCCAAACTTTTCCATAGTCACACTTGTTTTTTTAGTCATTTTGGCATTTGAAAACCTTTGCTCAAATACACTATTCATATAACAATTCAAGCTATTACAAAGGCAACAGATTAAACCTTTGTGAGCTAAGTAAAACATTTATGATAATTTTATTTAAAATGATATGAATGAATATATTGAATGATATACTGAATGGCTATATTACTCTTATTTGTAGATTATGACAAAAAAAAAACTCAGGACCACAGAAATGCTGCTTAATATTTTATATGGTTTTTAACATGTGTTTGTAATGTTTGTTTTACAGGTATGGTAACAGGGTTGCAAATCAGTGCTAGTACTAGGCGTTTTCTCAGAAAAAAAAGATGCTAGCAGTGGAATGTAATGGACTGTGAAAGTCAAGGATAAATGTAGGTATATAAATAAAGGAAGGAAAGAAGAAATTCTGGTAATATGGGTAACAGGGTTGCATTGATTAGAGTGACACACTCAATCTAGTCAGAAAAGATTGGAAAAATATAAAATATGTCAGAGAACTGAACTTTGGTCTAAAGTTAGCACACCCTACTCGATCATATCACTTCTTTGTAATGTCATCTCAGCATTTTGTCTCTACCTTTTTCAGGCTAAATGGGTTTCGGTAACAGGGTTGCACATATGTTGTAGGACAACTTACAGAGCATAATTACTGTTTGTTTTTTTTTAAAAATATATTAATGTTTAAAAATGGTTTAACAATTATAAGACATGTCAACAGAATCAAAACAAAAACTGGATTTATGTTAATTGTTATATTTTACATGCATCTTGGTTATCAAGAAGCTGGGGGAAAGGGGGGGGGGGATGCCATTTCTGAGCTATTTTGTATTTTAAATAATATTTTGAAAACACTTTTTCAACAACTAGGTTTGCATTTTGTCTCAGGACAGGTGTGATTTACAATTTAAAAAAAAAAAAATAATGTTTTGCGTGGATTTTTTTAAATTCATGGCTGGGGCAAAAAATACCCTGTAATTGTAGAATGGCCCATAAATTTTTTTTAAATATTTCCAATTTTGTGTGTATTTTGGGTCACTTTAGGAAACGTAATCACATTTCAGGCTAAAAGAATGGCATTTAGGATATTTTTACTGCTGCCAAATGTCAAAAGGGGTCAAATTTGACCCAAACGGTTTGTAAGGGTTAAACGTCAGTGCGTTGGTACCTTGGTAAATTGCACCTGAGCTCAGAGCTACTTATGTTATTAATTTCTTATATTCCATACAGTGAGTATAAGTTTACCAGAGTCTAAAAGTAAAGCAAAGTAAAGTTAGTGAAATAGAATATAGTGACAAAATTGTAGCCGAACATCCTCAGATGTTATAAGCACCGCTTTCACACTATTTTCTTACCCTGTAGCTAAACAATCCTGCTCATATTTTTAGCTGCTTTCTCCAATTTTTAAGAGATTTAAATTATGTAAATTAAATAACGACCTACCTGCAGTGGGGCTGGCAGTGCATTTAGACATGAAAACATCACTGCGCTCTCTGGGATGGATCTCGTTACACGAACTTTTTTCGTTGACGTGATAGCAACAAATGGAATCTCTAATTGGCCTTAATTAGGGCCACGTGCGTCTGTCTTTTAAAAATCCATGCTGCCTTTATGCTGACTTTTACTTCGAGGGGCACGAAGTACACCCAACTGAATACGACACGTATTGGCGTGTAAGAGGTATAGTCCTTTAAATTAGAGGTGGGCAATTCATTTTCCCAAGGGGCAAATTATTTAGAACGTCTTCTTGCTGCAACCTCATGCCTCCAGTTTAAACATTTATTCATACTTTATCAAGCTTTCTTCCACAATATCTTTTTTGGAAAGCTTACAGAACATTGCTGGGCACTAATCAGCTGCTATAAAAATCTTAAATTAATGGCCTGACATTTAAAGGACTCTGTGTGACTCATATGTTGCAAAATTAAGATCAGATTATCTCCTACTATCTCTCTAATCAAAGGTCATTTCTGTGTCCAAAACATGACTTTACCCTTTTATAATGTGACTGTGCAGCTTCATCATCTGCCTCCTTAACAGAGGAATCAAATTAGACATGATGACAAACCACACAGTGTATAAAAGACAAATAAGAGGGCAAACAGCTTTTCAGAATAAACTGTTATTATCAACAATAATATACTGCAGTCCAATCAGTTTCTGCAGCATATGTAACATATAGATTATAGCCTATACTTAATACATTCCAAATTGACATACAGACATATCAATATGTTTTTGAAACAATATGAAAACATCTATACAGTCATTAATGGAGAGGAGGTGAGTAAAATATACATCTACAAAAAATATATAATTTAATCCTGTTTGATATACAGACAGACATTAGATTGAGACAGTAAGAGGTCTACTTCATGATCAAGTCAACAACTCTGAGCATCTGCCATAGTTCTCTAGTTATACTGTGAAAGCTAAAGGTTAAAACAGTAAGTTTCTGTATATTAGGATAAATGGGCAGAGTGTTGGTTTTAAAAAAAAAACGAGCTACTGCACTCAAAAGGCCAGATGTTCAGTTCAGATCTCAACATTGTGCATTTTTGAGTTAAAAAAAAAACAAACAAAAACTCCATTAAAAATGTTTCTTATAATTTCTGAGCAGTCAGTGCCATCTGAAACAAAATCTGGTATGTACAGAACAGAGGAGCAGGGAGATCTCTCTCCTGATTCTCCAATGTTGTCAGCATCCTCCAGAGAGCCTGCAGTCACGTTATAATACACACAGACACACACAGTGTAATAGATTAGTTGTGGGGCTAGCCCATTGCTGGGCAAACAGCAGCATTAGCCCCACTGAAATGACAACTCAAATCACTTCTTGTTATATAATCACGTGTCTGACCAACAGCTCAAGATGTCACACTGCATATGCCCAAGGAATAAGATAAAATTCAATTTAATAGGAAAAAAAAAAGTATTTAAAGAATTAAAAATACGATAAAATAAACATTTGAATATATAGTGACATCTTCCTCCAAACTTTGAATATATCTTACCATTTGCATGTGTGACAGTTGACTGACAAGAACATATAATTGCATATGCAGAACATGTTAATACACCCTCATTACACACTATATTATTACCTGATGATCCCACAGCAGATTATGCCACCCTGGTTAAAGAAGGGGCTGCTGTAAAGACTACTGATATTAGCCAGGATCGTGTGTGGAGGGTGTCATAGCACTTACAAAAGGGTTGATTATAATGTACATGAGTTTAAATTAGTTGAACATGTCATTGTTAGCTGAAGGTGCCTACAGCACAGCCTGTGCTCTTTCTTTAGTCTTTTCCTCCTCTTGCTGCTTCATGGCTTGGATCACTGCAATCTCTTTCTCCTCTTTCTTCTTGTTCCTTGCCTCAAATAGCAACCTGATTTAAGGGAAAGTGTAAATAATATATAGTAAGCTCTAATGTCTAACAAATATGCACACACTGGACACTTTATTAGGTAAACCTGTTCAATTTCTCATTAATGTAAATATCTAACCAGCCAATCACAAAGCGGAAATGCATTTAGGCATATAGACATGATCAAGACAACCTGCTGAAGTTCAAACTGAGCATCAGAACGGAGAAGAAAGGTGATTTAAATGACTTTGAACATGGCATAGCTGTTGTTAGATGGACTGGTCTGAGTATTTCAGAAAAGGCTGATCTACTGGGATTCTCCCACACAACCATCTCTAGGGTTTACAGAGAATGGTCTAAAAAAAGAAAATATCCAGTGAGCAGCAGTTCTCTGGGGGAAAATGCCTTGTTGATGCCAGAGGTCAGAGGAGAATGGGCAGACAGTAACTCAAATAACCACTCATTACAACCAAGGTATGCAGAAGAGCATCTCTGAATGCACAGCACTTCAAACCTTAATGTGGCTGGTGAGTCTCTATAACATATATCATTTCCAAAAAAAAATACATCTTAGTTTCAACATGTTGTGTTCTAAATTGTAATTCCTAAATATTATACACTTTATACTGTCTACCAACAATTTTTGTTTTTGGAAATATGGTTGTTCTTAGTTTAGCAATAAGTCAACTAAGTCCAATTTGTCACCTTATGCTACAACATGTATGATAAATTTGCCAAATTTGCCTGTTTTACCTGTTTTTGATTATCCTTTGCACGATGGCATCTGTAGTGAGGCTGTTCCCACTGTCAACAGTACGCAGGATTCCTTTTCTTCTGGGCTCCTGAGTATATATAAGAAAAAACTGTTAACACCTATGAACGCCTTTTTTAAAAATGGCTACATAATGTGGGACCAACTGGAGTCTTACAGCATAAGGGTCAGATCCATCTTTGTCAGGATATATTTCTGTCTTTCCATGGCAAACAAGATCCACCTGTGGAAATTAAGTTGTATGTTTCACTACATGATTTTTTTCCTGTTACCTATGCAGTGGTAAAAGTTTATTGTAGTGCATGTACATACCTTGAAATGATCCAGCAAATCTTTTGTGACAGCAAAAGGTGCGCCGATCACCACTTCTGACACATACTGTAAAAGAAAGAAAAAAATATAATTTATGGATTTATAAACAATAAACTTTCATTGTACTGTGCTGATTGACAAAGTTTAAACACAACTCACCCGACAAGCCAGGACACTGAGAGTCCTCTCGTGGACGTTCATGATGGGGTAGTTTTTCCCTTTGTAACGATTCACCTCCTGAAAAATATGGACAGATGTATTGAAAAATCTCAAAAGAAGAAGGCAGTAAATGTCTCACAAAGATACAAAAATACTCACCTGATCAAAGTGTAACCCCACTATAATGTAAGGCTTTTCTCCAAGCTTATGCACAGCTTCCAGAAAGTCCACATGGCCAATGTCTGGCAGGAGATTAGTCAGGGATGCATTTCAAAAAGGCTGGCCATTTTGTAGCAACTGTTTTAGTATTTAAAGGGAAAAAAGAAGTTTGGTGTATAATAAAATCTAGAAATTCTTGTGAGGTTAACAAAGGATACGGAAGAGGTCAAAGGCTCCTGCCACATAGATTATAGTGTCTCCAGGTTGAGGCTCCTGGCCTGAGGCAAACTGGATGATTTTCTGAGATGTCTGAAGGAACTGAGACACACCTGTCCAGGGACTATGGCCCTTCTGATCAATCAAGAAAAAGGCAAAAGAAGTACAATGTGATGAGTAGCAATAAGACAGATTTATTTCAATACACATATTAGTATTAACAGGGACTAGAAAGAGAGATCGTATTTCTCTGATATTAGCTTCTCTTCAACAGCTCCCTGTTAAATCCAGAATTGAAATTCCCACATACAAAGTCCTGAATGATCAAGCACCTTTATATCTTAAAGACACCATAGATTCATATGATTCCAATGTAGAAATCTGCTCCCAGATTGCACGTTTACTTGTGGTTCCTAGAATTTCCAAAGTAAATGGGAGGCACCTCTTCTGTGGAACCAGCTGCCAGCTTGGATTCAAGAGACAGACACTATCTCTACTTTTAAGATTAGGCTTAAAGCTTTCAGTTAGATACTGCTATAGGCTCAGCTGGCTGTGGGACTTCCCATGATGCCCTGAGCTCTCCACTCCCCGCTTTTTGATCGTGATGAGTATAGACTAAAGTTACATGTCCCTACTGCATGTAACTTTATTCTACTCTCTTCCATAGTTGTGTTTTGTTCTTGTCTCATTTTTTCTCTTTTTTTCTAATTTTTTTCTCTGGAACTGAACTGAATTGAATATTATCCTCACATGTGAGACCAGAATTACTCTTGTGCTGCATCACTGCCACCCAGTGGTGAAAGTAGTAATGTCACCTTTGGTCAGTAGCAGGCCTACAAATCTAGAATGCATTTATTCATCCCTTGCCAAATTCACAGCATTACTCTTCCAGTCTTAAATGTGAAGAGACCCTCTACTTCTTTTAAGCTGTTTAGAACCACAGCATGTTGGCTCTGAGTTACATTCCCCATCCAGGAACAAAAGTGGCATTCAGTATTGACTGGAAAGGCCTACCACTTGATTACAAAGTGGGTCCTAAAGTAAAGACCTTTATTTAATTATGTCTGACATCTGGTCCAAACACCAAAGTTTGCTACTTAAATGACAAAACAGTTAAGTAAGAGGAAGTCAAAGAGCCAGCAATTTTGGTCAAAACAGACCCAGCTGAAAGATTTGACTTTGAGCTGAGGATTTGATATTAACTGGTTCATGAATAAACTATCAAATGAAGCTGGAAGCAGAAAAGTGACTTACTTTTCCAAAGTTGTCTGTGTGCTCCTGATAGTCTGAACTGTCCTAAAATAGAAGAGAGGAGAACTTGAGGTTTGTATTCTGAACTGAGTCCATACAGAGAGAATTTGGCGATACTCACAATGTTACTGTGGTGTGCTTTGGTCATCAGCAGCATCCTGCCAACTAAGTCTGTTGTTGAAACTCCCTGGGTTCTCTTACACTCCCTGTAACATCATGGCATCAATACTGTCACTTAAAAACACACATACCTCGCCCTGACTATGCTTATTTGGAAAGGAAAACTCACCTGTACCGTCCTGACTTCTTCACCTCTTCATACGTATCTTTCCCATCCACAGTTAATGTTATGTCATCTGAAACAACAGCATACACGAGTTCTTCTTTAGAGACCTATAGCTGACTATGAATCCAGCTGTGTGTCTAAATAAGAACATGAGGTGGTGATATGGTGTACCTCCATGCACACAGAAGTCACAGTTGTACTTGTCGAGGGTCTCGAGGGTGGTGACATAAGGAGCTCCTTCCACGACCTCGTCCACCCATTTTATCGCCCGCACCATCTTATATCTTTCTTCCTGAGTGAAGACTGGCGGACCCTTGTGCTTTGAAATCTCACCTTGCAAACAAATGTGTAGAGCAACACAGTATAATCTCAATTGAGACTAATAGAACAGATGCAATTCTACCACTTAAGCAGAAAGAAAAGTTGCTGCTATCTGTGCTGGCCCTGACTGTCGAGGCATTCTGTGTTATCACAATGTCAGAGTGCCCCAGCGCACCACAGGAGGGTGGGGCACAGCTAAGTCGCCCCACTACTGTCACAACAACTCTTTCCAAGTGCAGTGGATGCAGCTGGTGCCTGACTGGTAATGACAGGGCTGAAGAAGATATATGAGCCCTGAAGCTGCTATGGTAAAGGGAAATAGCAGATGTATGATATAAATGAGCTAGACTATCTAGTTCAGAACAAGTGTAGAAAGAGGGTTTCTGTTGCATATGTACATGTGGAAGGGACCACATCTATGCTATTAGGATCTTGGTTTTGAGCCTTACTGTCTGTGTGTACTCCAACAATGAGGTAATCTCCCATGGCCTTGGCCTGCCGCAGCTGGTTGGAGTGGCCATAATGTACCATGTCGTAGCTGTGAAGAAAAAACACAAGAAGAAAGAGTATGAATATTCACAAAAGCTGCACCCTCGTAGTGACATGCAGTGGCTGGAGGGATCAAGTAAAGCATCAAGCTTGAATTAGAGCAAGAAGATCTGGCAGCTGTTCACTGCATAACTCCTCTTCAAAATACCATATTTCTTTTATTATTCCTCATGATAGCAAGTAAGCCAAGAGCATTTGGTAAATAAAGCATGGTGCACTAGAGAAAATCTGTGTAATATGTTTTAATTTTGAAGACAACACTGTTCTCAATCTTAGAAATGGCCCTATTAAACACTTGTCAGATGTCAGATTGTGCTTATGCCCTCTAGATTAAAGTAAAAATAAAGCACATTCATTCCCTCATATGCAGGAAACATTAAAAAAAAATACCAGTATGTTTTTGTTTATATTTACAGTGTTCTTTTATTATAAATCAATCTGTATAAACCACAAACTTATTTAATCAAAGTCTTAAAATTACAAAACAAAATGTCAGTGGGTGTGTGTTTTCCCTCCCTCTTCTCTCCTCCCCTTGTAGGATACCATCTGTACATAATTAGATTAGCACATATTGGACACTGAGATTGTAACACAGTAATCTAGCATAGTGATAGAGAACAGATGGGCATTACCCCTTATCACTATCACTACTACCAACAGATGACATCCTTTTTCTGACATGCTTTTTCACTCATCCTTGTACCTGACCAATGTTTTTGTTTATTAAGCCACTTAACACTGACCTATGAATTATTCAAGCATAAAAAAATGCATCTAACTCAAGGGATGAACCAGTGTTGTAAAGAACCAATTTCAAACTGTATCTTTGTTATTAGCAGCCTGTCACAAAAACACATAATTTGTTCCTATTTCTTTAGTTGAATTTATGAAAAATTAAAAATTACACAAGAACTGGACTGAAAAGAGGTCTTATGGAGTGAAAAATGTCAAATTTGACTATGATTGGTTCAAATCATAGTCAGTATGTACACAGGAGGTAATGAGAGAGGTACAACAGTGAGTGTCTACAGCCATCTGTAAAACATGGTGGAGACTCTGTCATGGTGTTGGGGATCTTGTCAAAATTGTTGGAATTATGAACGCAGAAAAGTACCATCAGATTTTGATCCACCATGCAATACCATCTGGAAAGCGTTTGCTTGGCAACTTCTTCGTTTTTCAGCGTGACAATGATCCTAAACATACTGCCAATGCAGTACAAGTATACCTGGATAGAAAAAAACACAATTGAAAACTATCAGTTATGGACTGGCCTCCCCGGATCCCAGAACTTTACTGAAGCAGTGTAGGATCATCTTGACAGAGAACAGAACAAAAGGCTGCCAACATCCAAAGAAGAGCTTTGAATGTCCTTCAAGAAGCCTGGAGAACTATTCCTGAAGACTACTTAAAGAAATGTAAAGAAAGCTGCCTCAGAGAGTTCAGTCTGTGTTGAAGAATAAAGGTGGTCATACCAAATATTGACTTTCAAGCTCCTTAGAATTTTACAAAATCTGTTTTTTTTTCACATGATGTATTTCCATGTATGTTTGCACGTTTCAATAAATTGCTGCACCCATTTCCCATTTTTCTAGCAAAACCTAAAGAGTTGAGGTAGTACAGATCACAGTCATTGCACATATTCCTTTAATATTAGCAGCTATAACAAATTGCAATTTTACATATGCAACTGACTCATAATGATGACAATATAATGACCTCTTAGTTAAAAACAAACAAAAAAAGCAAACAAAAAAAAAAAATAAAATGATAAACTGGCACCTGTGTCCTCTTGTACATTATTGTATTACACATTTGCACTCTCAGGAGTAAATCCCAGAGCAGAACTATGAATAGCATCCTAGAAAAATCAATAAGAAACAGCTCCACCAGGGCAGCAACAGAAACAGATCCCATGTTGTTCTGCAATGTCACTCTACACAGCTAGACTGCAAAGGGCCTGAACTGCATTGAGCATTAACATGAAATTTTAAAAAGTAACCAGAATTTAGATCATGATCACTGCTCACTATAACCAAACACAATAGAGACTTGTCAAAGAGCTCATCAGAAAGAAATTTCGTGTTTGTGTCTTGTGCTGTCAATCTGCTGAAACAGGATCCACGTGTGCAGGCTCTGAAGCAACAGAACTGACTGTGAAAAAGTGACACAGGAGCATGTGGAAGTGAATCATAAGAGATAAAAAACTGAGACCCAGACAGTGACAGGAATAATGTTTTTACAGGTGTTAAACTATCTGGATGCCCAACATGTGACAATATTACTCTTGTATTTTTTAGCAGGGATGATTCATTAAGCGTATCACCGGGGGATGATGAAATATTAATTAGTGTACTCTGTTAGGAGACACCCAAACAGCACCTAAGCTTCTCGGTATGAATAACAGACAAACATCTCTATACACAAGTATAGGAAATAGCGGCTCTGTGAAGATTATAATATTTAATTGGTTTAAATTGACTGTAATGCCACACTGTGTGAAAAGAGAGATTAGAATTAAAACACCTGAATAAAGAGTGTCAGAAGTTTACATACACTCATCATGGGCATGAATGTAATGGTAATTTTGAACTTGATTTCTCTGAACTGTTTTTGTTCCAGGGTAGAATGACTGTACAGCATACATCTTTAATGACTTTAAAAAACAAGAATTGGGTGCACAAGTTTGAATTTGTTTGGGATTTTCTCTGATCCATACAGGGTCAAAAGTATACATACAGGCTCAAATGTCTACATAAACTTATTTAAATCTTTTAATAAGTGGTGCTGAAGGTTCTACGATGTCTTTTAACTTGACAAGGCCAAGGCCTGTTAACTTGTCCTTAGTGATCATGATTGACTACAACTGGTAGTTTCTCTTTGGAGCATAAAAAGGATTTGTTTGACAGCACTCATTTGACTGACCAATACCCAGAACAATAGGAAAGTCCAAGGAACTAATTGAAGATCTAAGAAGGAGAATTGTAGATTTACAAAAGTTGGGAAGGTTTCTTGGAACCAATTCTAACCACCTGCAGATTCCAACATCATCACAGGATCTGCGGGAAAAGATAGTTGAACTTTATAAAACAGGAGAAGGATATAAAAGATATCCAGGGAATTGAGAAAACCGATCAGCAGTGTTCAAACTCTAATTAAGAAGTGAAAAACCAAGCCACGGTCAGGAAGGCCAACAAAAATTTTAGCCACAACTGCCAGAAAAATTGTTTGGGATGCAAAAAAAACCCACAAATAACTTCAGCTGACACACAGGACTCTGAAAAAAAGTGGTGAGGCTGTTTAATAAGAAGGCACATGAAGAAAAATGGGCTGCATGGTTGAGTTGCTAGAAGAAAACCATTACTATGCCAGTGCCACAAAGCAGCCCATTTACAATATGCCAAACACCACAGAAACAAGCCTCAAAACTTCTGGAACAAACTTATTTGGAGTGATGAGACCAAAATGGAACTTTTTGGCCACAACCATAAACGCTACATTTGGAGCGGAGTCAACAAGGCCTATGATGAAAAGTACACCATCCCTACTGTGAAACACGGAGGTGGATCGCCGATGTTTTGGGGATGTGTGAGCTACACAGGCACAGGGAACTTGGTCAAAATTGATGGCAAGATGAATTCAGCAGATTATCAGAAAATACTGGAGGAAAATTTGCACTCATCAGCCCGGAAGCTGCGTATGGGACGCAATTGGGATGTTCCAACATGACAATGATCTAAAACACAAGGCCAAGTCGACCTTTCATTGGCTACAGCAGAAAAAAGTGAAGGTTCTGGAGTGGCCATCTCAGTCTCCTGACCTCAATATCATTGAGCCACTTTGGG
>VUQS01005115.1:8341-46580 GCA_015108495.1 Heterochromis multidens
TGACAACACACAAAAAGAAAAAAAAAAAAAAAAAAAAAAAACAGCTCTAAGAGATTAAACTGGATTTGCTCGAGAAGAGAAATCAGACACACATGCTGGTGCGGCGGAAATATCTCGCTGTCTAAATAAAAATAACGCTTGGCTACTTTGTATCCTTTAATGTGCAAACAGTCCTGACAGATCCACTTTCACAGTGAATCAGTGCGCATTGTGAGGACGCGTGCAGCGGGGAGACTGTCAGTCCTCACCACCCTCTCGTTGGCTGCAGGATGCTCGGTGTCTCTCCAGTTTCCTTAATTCTCAAAAGCTACTGGAGCTGACGGAGGTTTACGATGGATCGCGAGAGGGAGCTTCACCTGTAGATATTTGATATTAACCTGTGATTCAAAACTGGGGGGAAAAAAACAAAAAACAAAAACAAAAAACTAACAGCTCTTTGGGAGTAAATGTTCTTCTCTTGGATATTGCGTTGCTGAACAGTTGCTGGAAATAACTTAACTATCACAGTTTTGCGGGCGACTGTCGCCTCCTGCTTTGGTTTAACGGGATACCGTGAGCTGTATGGAGGGATGTCGGCATGGCTTGCACCAGGAGAACCAAAACTTTGGTGTCCACATGCGTGATACTGAGTGGCATGACCAACATTGTTTGCCTGCTCTATGTCGGATGGGTTACTAACTACATCGCCAATATTTACATAAAGGTCCCGATGCCTTTACCGGAGAGAAAGTTAGAAGGGGACAAGCGAGGTGACACTCTCCGGATCATGGAGAGGCTCGATCGGCTGGAGAATGTGGTCAACCAGCACATACATGGTAAACGCCTGTTATTTCAGTGTGCTCCTGGATAAACTAATCTCTCTATTTTACATATACTATCTGCGCGCAATCATATGAAAGTTTTATTTCTTGTCACATCAAGGTGTGTGGTATTTCAAGGTGCGTTGTGCTCGGGGAAATGGATAGAGCAGGAACTTCTTTTGTCTGTTGACGATCAGGTTATTTGGAGGGTGTGATAAAAGACAAAGCACAGAAAGAAAAGCTGCAGGTTTCCAAAGGAGTACAGCGAGGCTGTAACCTATATGACTACTACATATATACCCACCAGCTAAATGGCTGCATATAAGGAAATTTCGCTGTAATAAACAGCAATAAAGTCTGATCAGCATTTTTCTCCTGATTTACACACAGTGAGTGAATCTTTTTTCCCCTTTCATTAATAGCGTTTAATACAGGATTGCATCTTTATTCATTTATTTAGGTGTTGTTTATGCTGAACAACGCAAAATGTTAATAAAATGCTTCCTCTTAGAGAGCCAAAATCCAATAAAACGTCGAGTGCTAACAGCGCTAAAATACAACAGCACGACAGTATATTTTATATCTGCATTAAGTCTGATTATGTGCATGAGAAACTTGCAAAGAGAATTTTTGGACCTGCTCTTTCATTTCTCGGTTACCTCATCTAAATGAAACGGAGTTATAAATTAAACTGTTAAAAGAAGTAACTCTCTTCTCCCTAAACACGTTTGGCTTGAACTTGTCCTTATACTTTTAGGAATGTCGGGAATCCTTCTGGTCAGATTCCTTGCTGGCGTGCAGTTGCTTTACGCTTGATCACACACAGTTAATTTTTGTCCTCTCCCCGTCTTTAAAAGAGCTATTCTTGTCGTCACAAGGGGTCTAGTTTTGGGTAGGTCCCAATTTGAAATGGCACAGAGCTGCAGCAGAACTGAAATGCAGACGGAAATCTACTCATGCTTCTTTGAGCAATAAGGCTCTGTGCTAAGCTTGGGTAAACATTCCTCCTGGAGGCAGGTCTCCATTTCAGCTTGGCACCCATAGGCATCTGCAGGAGCTTTGCTGAGTTGCCCCCAGTGACTTGCCTCCAAAGTACACGTTTCAGCTATTTCTGTTACTCTGACTGAACAGATAATATGTGACATTGACTCTGCTGCTGTGAGTTTGCTTCTTATTAACCTTATCACCCAACCTATATAAATTATGCTGTTTACACTGAAAATTGCAATGTCTCTAGAATCAACTGCACTTTATTTTAAGCTGCTTTTTGACAGACCACACAGCCAACATCTCAGTGCTTGGACTTTTTCCAGCTTTAAGGTACAGTTTGACATATGGGAAATTTGCTTATTCACTTTATTGCATTCAGTTAGATGAAAAGATTGCAAACCCTCACATCTCATTTCTGTTTGGTAATGAAGCTAAGCTGCAAGAGTGCCAACAGGGAAAAAGCTCACCTTGCTTTGTCCAAAGATTAAAAAAAATATCTGCCTGCAGCCCCTCTGAGGCTCACTAATTAACTTGTTATATATTGCTGAAATTACTGCACCCAGACCAAGTCCCATGCACAGCCCTCCATAAACCACGGCTTGTTTTTTTCACTTTGGCAAAATGTATCATGGTATTTGGAGGTATTCGGGGCTGCTGGCTCATTCCTTTTTTTTCACCTTTGGACAAAGGTTTGCTGTTTGTATTTCTCTGGCTCCTGTCTGAAACAGAAACAGAGATATTGTTCCCTGAATGGGAAACTCTTCCTTTAAAAACAGGCTGTGGCTCACTGTCTTTTTGTGCTACTTTTAAAACTAGGACAATCATCCTGTAATTAGTTTTAAAGAAAACGCCATGCATATCAAACATTTTCACTTCGTTGTTTCACAAGCTCCTGCACAGTAAGTCAGCACTATTATTGGCTGCTTTGGGTGTTTTTTACACTTGTTTTTAGTTTGTGAACCTGTTTCCAGGGCCCTGTCATAAACTGCAGAGACAAGACAGAGATAACTTTAATAGCAACAGTAACTCTCTGTGCTTGTCATTTTTAGAGTTCAGGACCACAGTGTTGTTGTTGGAAGCAAAAATCTGTTGGGGCTAATGCTGGGGGAGAATGTTGAAGCTGCATCAGACCGCATTTGCAACAGTAAAAACTGTAACAACAAAATGACCTGTCATTTCAAGTGCAAGCCATATTGTCTGGATTTCCCCGATAATTGCTTTCAATGGATCAGCAGCAAATGTAGACCCATAATCTGAGTGCATATGTGGCCAACAGCGTCCTCATAAAAGGAGCCAGAGAGTCATTAGTGCACTTTTGACATCTCTAAAAATAAATTTCCTTTCTATATAATGACGTGAGACAAATGCAGAAATCGTATATTTTGCTTCTTACATTTTTCAGTTTAGTGGTATTACTTGAGTCCTTGTACACTACTCACACAGCCACCAACTGTATATGCACTTAGTTTTAGTGCAGCGGAGGCCAACATGAGCCCTCACACCAGAGAGCATTACTGCATGTGAGAATGAAACATTTATTGCAGCTGACTCACTGTGGACAGTCAAGAGAGATGTCTCTGGTGTCAGCTTCACTCTCAGGGATGAGACGGAAATATTCCACTTTGTGATGAAGTTAAGTGGCCTGTTACCAAGATAAAGCATCATGGAAACAGCATGTTAAGAGGCTGAACTATTTCTTTTACTAAGTACAGTCAGCCAAGGAGAATTTATTCAAATGGCTGGACTGAGCATGTTCACACATGTCCACCAAGAGAGCTGTTTGCTGCACTCTTTGCTTTATGCTACCAGACCCAAAACTCAGGGGCAAATGCTGCAGCCTCATGTGTGACAGTTTACAGAGCATGTTGTCAAGTTGTGCTACAAAATGTCTGATAAACCTGTGGAATATACAGTTAATCGAGCACTCTAGTTTATATAATGGTCAGGCTTTTGTGAAGCTTTTTTGCTGCGCATACATTTACATATGTTTGCACGTCTTTGTTAATGTATGTAGTGTCAGAATTCCACATATCTTTATTTTAAATAGTGCTCATCATCTTTTCTTGTCTTATTTTTCCTGCGATTTGTTGTGTTTGTTGACCTGGGTGACAAAGCTTTGCATTGAATGGGACTAGTACTGAATTTGATTACAGCTAAGAATTATATTCTTGAAATCATTCTATTTCCTTTTTAATCATTTTATGAAATGTAAAAGTAAAAATAAACACAATTTCTAATTTCCTCTAATTAGTTTTTTTGTTTGTTTTGTTATAAACAAAAAAAGGGCAATTATCACATTTTAGAAGCTCAAACCAAAAGATCTTAAATGACGATGTATGAATGTGTCGTGTTGTTTTAACAAAGTCCTGTTTTATTGGGATGGTGATTATGAAAAGACAGTTGGCTTCACAGCTTCATTCGACCTCTGAGGATGTACATTACAAGTGTGTCATCTGATTGAACAGTCATGAAGCCTGTGCGAGCGAGGCATTAACCCAGTGGTGATTTAGCTGCAAATGATTATGACAGCTTCCATGATGGCTTCAAGCAAATATTGTACACCCGTCAAGTCAATTGAGAAGCTCAGTAAAATAGCATTTCAGTTGGTGCTCAGAGGATAGTTATAGTTGGCTGTTTATCTGATGTGATTTTCTAGGGTGAAAGTCAGTGCAGGCTGGAATAAATGAGTGAGGGTGAAAACTGAGAAAGGTGGGCGCATGTTTGTCTGCATGCATGTGTCCAGGTGCTTGTGTGCTTGCTTGTGCAGGCTACGGCATGCAGACCTGGAAAGAACAAGCTGCACTCACACATACTTGTGGATTCTCAGGGCTTAAGGGGCAATAAAAGGAAGCCTTGTTTCTTACAGAAGTTATGATGTAATATAATGCCTGCATGTGCATCATGAACAACAACAAGACACAAACGTATCTGTATTAGTAAAAAAAAAAAAAAGTGTGTGTGTGAAAATATGTGAAAATCTCTCTTTTTTTGGCTTACAGTACATTGCAGAAACCTGTTGATGATTGGTCTGTTTCTGTTTACCATTTAACTTCTGAATCTGACTCAGATTCATTTGGCAGCTCTGAGAGCTTGTTACCTTAGCAGAGACTAGTGCAACAAACTACACAAATGCTGCTTCATGGTGGAGTGAAAAGCAGCCTCTTTTCCTTTTGAATATTTTTTATAGGTTGTGAGGATGTTTTTCCACATGTCATATACCAAAACACAGATTAGTGTACTACCACCACCACTACTCTTATTAGTAGTTCATGTACCTTGACACACTGCAATCTGGCAGATAACTAGAGTTAGTGGGCATAAATGAGTGGCTAATTAAGGTAATTGAGGGCAGGTGCTGGCAGGTTGAGGGGATTAGGACAGCAGGAACAGCTGAAGACTGCTGCTGGGTGGAGAGACAAGGCGGCATCTGAAGTGGCAGGACAGGTTCAGACTGGCAGAGAATCACGATGAGCATTAGAGTGCAGAACCATTAAGGATGAAAATGTTGCTTTTGGAATTAAATAGTTGTTATCTAATACTTTAGTTATGTGCTATCTGTGATGAACAAAGAAACAAAAAAGAGGGAATTTATTATAATATTTTTGCAAGAAAATTTCCGTATTGTTTTAAGCATTGCTCTCAAGCACTGTCTAGGCAATATACAAACGAAACACTGCTAGCAATTAGTGTAGCAGGCTGTTAGAGAGATCATATTTCTCTTTCTAATATTGGTGTCTTTTCATTGGTTCCCTGTAAAATCCAGAATTTAATATAAAATCCTTCTCACATACAAAGTCTTGAATAATCAGACCTTATCATATCTTAAAGACCTCATAGTACCTTATTATCCCAATAGAGCACTTCTCTCTCAAACTGCAGGCTTACTTGTGGTTCCTAGAGTTTCCAGAAGTAGAATGGGAGTTAGAGTCGTTAGCTATCAGGTTTCTCTCTTGTAGAACTACCTCTAGTATTGGATTCAGGAGACAGACACTCTCTCTAATTTTAAGATTAGGCTTAAAATGTTTCATTACTGGATCAGATGACTCTGAATCCTCCCTTGGTCTTGCTGCTATAGGATAAGGCTGCTGGTGAATTCCAATGATACACTGAGCATTTCTTCTGAGCATGTGTTTATATGCCACTGCTGCATATCCTTAAATTTTGTCCTCTTTTGACCATTAGTTTTGTTCTTTGTTCTCTCTATGCTCTTCTTTTTTCTTATCTCTTACACCCCATCTCCCAACCAGTCGCAGTAGATGGCTGCCCTTCCCTGAGACCGGATCTGCTGGAGGTCTCTTCCTGTTAAAGGGGAGTTTTTCCTTCCTGCTCTCGCCAAATGCTTGATGATAGGGGATTGTCAGATTGTTGGCGTTTTCTGTCTAATATTGTAGAGTTTTTACCTTACAATATAAAGCACCTTGAGGTGACTGTTGTTGTGAATTAGCGTAACATGAATAAAATTTAATTGAACTGAATATTATGTGTGATGCTGAAAAATCCAAGCTATTGAAGACAAGACATTGAAGTTTAAGAAGTAAACAATGTAAAACATCTTGGGCAGAGCAACGCTTTGAGTTAAATGTTAACATAAAATAAGAATGCTGAAATGCTCATGTTTAACAGGTACAATACCTACCACAATTACCATGCTAGCTCCATGTAAGAAAAGTAAAGATATTCTCTAATGGTTCCGTTAGGGAAATAGATTCATTGCATTTAGCCAATTGTAGGTATTCTGATGGAAAATCTTTGCAATAGCAGGGTTCAAACCCAGGACCGTTTTTCCTGTGTGGCAACAGTGGAAACTACAGAGCCTGTTGCCTTAGCATGCCAAAATTGCTAATTAGCACTAAAGGACCTTGCAGCTGAGGCTGAATGTCATTAATTTTTCAGGTATTTGTATCATAAACCACAGTAAATTAACTTGATGGGATGGGAGTGAATAAATGTGACTACACACCATACTATAGTTCTTGATATACTTTAGTGTGCTTTAAATAAATTGATTTTTTTTTTTACATTTTTAACTGAAGGTTTTAATTTGTAAATTGTACAACTTTCCAATACAGATTAAGGTTGAAAATACAGCTGGGAAATAAACATGTCGCGTTTTCCAATAGACAATCTGCAGCATGTTCAACATTGTTTCCAAATTACTGCAAATGTATCTCAGGTGTGGAGTGTGTGCGGCATTTGCATGTTCTCCCTGTGCCTGCTTGTGTTCTCTCAAGGTCCTGCACTGCATGTTAGGTTAATTGGTGGCTGTAGGTGAGAATGTGAGCATGAATGGTTGTCTGTCTCCCTGTGTTAGCCCTCTTTTGGACTAGCGACTTCTCCAGTGTGCACCCCTCCTCTTGCCTAGTGACAGCTGGAATAGGCTCCAGACCCCCCCATGACCCTGAATTGGATAAGCAGTTAAGAAAATGGATGGATGGTGTCACGGCTGTTTCTGTAGTTAGCCATACCTTTTGTGCAAAGTCAATAGATCTGTGACGAGCTAATATTGGTCTGGCGCTGCTGTAAAGATTTTGTGCTTAAAAGAATATTTGTTTGGGGAATATTGCAGTCTTGGTAGGTTGGCAAAATTTCCTGACTTTTTCAGTAAGCAGCCAGGTAGGACACTGAGCACATTTAGAGAGACATAAAAATGCAAGTGCTTATAATAGCTCAGATCCTTATGTTTTTTATGAATTGATCATGGAACAGAGATGGTGCTTCTCAGACTTCACCATCTGTTGAAATATAGCAAAGAGGATTTTGCAGCATAACTTTAACTTAATGCACAGAGCTTAACAGTTCTTCATATTGTACTGTAATGTAACTGTGGCTCTAAACGTTCTGCTGTAGATTTATTACAAGTCTGATTCATCTGTCAGCACTTGCTGTTCGCAGCCTGTAGGCAGGGCTGCAGACGATGTGTGAGAGCGAGCTGGGTGAGGAGTGGGAATATAAAACGGGAGAATATTCTGGGTGGTAATTCCAATAAATCGAGACGCTATTGAAACACAAGGATATTAATCCACTGGAGAGTCTTTGGTAATGAAAACAATTAATTATTTTGAATCCAGAGGGCTAAGATGTTAAAGTTAGTAAAACCCTCTTGCAAAAAGGTCATCCCTTGACAATTTATCTTGAATTGATCAGTTCACTACTGCAAACATTCTGTGTTGTTTTTTCCCCAACTGAATTTGAAGTTGCAACTAAATATGAAAACAATCCTTGTAAGTCAGATGGAAATCTGATTTAGCTGTGACTGCATGGGATTTACATTACAGCCCCAGCTGACAGTAAGCAGTTTATCTTTATATATTGATATGCAATGATTTATTGATAAGAACCTACTTCCCTGGAGCTGGTTATGTAAACATAATAAATTTTCTCACAGGATAATCATAAAGATGCATTGTGTGGTTTTTAGACCGATGTGCAATGAAAGTCTCCTCTCAGGAACACATTTCTGATAACCAGATGTTGTCGTCCTATAGCCAGTGGAGTAGTTATTTGCTGTCAGCAGAATGAAGCCCGACATTAGCATGTTAAATCTGATCCTCAAAGTTGTCAACACAACATTTATAAGAATTTAATTAGCAAAAATGAACAGAGGGTTTTTTGTGAGAAACATAGTGTTGCATGGACATAACAGACATGTATTTGTATATGAGAATCTGTAAAACGCTCAGTGCAAAAGAACGTATCAGCAAAGCATTCACAGTCCACCCATGGCATCTAAAGCTTTAGCTTTTACATGGTTAGGTTTAGGCAACCCAAACCTCTTGCTGTAACTCTGGCATCACATTGAGGTGAGGCTCTTGGTTTTGTAGGATAAGGATATAAATCAATATTTGTTTAAAAAAATGGTAAAAGAATGCCCCATCTGGGTTTGTCCTCAAAGTATCTTCTATTCCACTGAAAATGCTTTAGACCTCCATGCTTCACAATCAGCATACCTCAGTAAAGGCAGCAACAGTAGAGAACAAATTGAAGTATTTTATTGCAGTATGCATTCAAGATTTGTCAGCAGTCATTTTTTTTCTCACTCCTCTGCACTTTTTCATAATTAATGGCACTAAATGAGGAAGTACGCTTTTCCAACACAGCTATGCCATTATGCACAAAATGTTTTCATCTGCTATATAAACAAGGCCTGTCATTTTCTCATGTAGTGTTTCATTGATTTTGACTTTTTTAGATCTAATCTGAAAGCATACATTTTAAAATCCCTGAAATTAAATCCATGCTTTTATATTTGCCTAGTTTGGGTATGAGGCTGCAGACATTCAGATTATATTAATTTGTCTACATTAAAGCCAAAATGCAAGTGCTTCCATCAGAGTTATGCTAAATCAAGAAGCTGAATGACTGAAACAAACAATCAAATACATAAACAAAAGGTAAGCATATAGTTATGCCTATTTACAGTTAATTTCAGAGGGGACATATTGTGCTAATATTAAGCTCTATAATCTACTACAGTAGATTCACATTTTAAAATAATCCTTATTTACTTTATACTGGACCTTAGTAGAAAAACTGAGGGGTTATACAATCTCAAACAGTCTGTTTTAGCTCTTGTCCCTTTAAACCTAATTTCTTTTGACAGACAGAGTTCATTGATAAAGCATTTATCCCCTTCCTGATTTCTAAGTTTTTTATATATTTGTCACACTTAAATGTTTCAGATGATCAAACAAATTTTAATATTAGACAAAGATAACCTGAGTAAATACAAAATGTGTTTTTTAAATAATGATTTCATTTGTTAAGAGAAAAAGGCTATTCAAACCTACCTGGCCCTGTGTGAAAAGGATCTCAGAAAGCAACACATCATGCCATGATCTAAAGAAACTCAAAAACTAAAAAAGTAACTGACATTTATCAGTCTGGAAAAGGTTAGAAAGCCATTTCTAAGGCTTTGGGACTCAAACCACGGTGACAAAAGTTGAACTTTTTGGAAGTTTTGAGTCCTGTTACATCTGGTATCAAACTAACACAGCATTTCATAAAAAGAACATCATACCAACAGTTAAACATGGTGGTGGTAGTGTGATGGTCCAGGGCTGCTTTACCTCTTCAGGACAACTTGCTATAATTGATGGAACCATGAATTCCACTCTCTACCAGAAAATCCTGAAGGAGAATGTCCGACCATCAGTTCATGCCCTGAAACTCAAGCTCACTTGGGTTATGCAGCAGGACAATGATCCAAAACACACCAAGTCCACCTCTGAATGCCATCAAAACAAAAAACAAAAACAAAATGAATGTTTTGGATGGGCCTAGTCAAAGTCTGGACTTAAATCCAATTGAGATGCTTTGGCATGACCTTAAACAGGCTGTTTATACTTGAAAACCCTCCAATGTGGCTAAATTGAAACAATTCTTCAAAGAAGAGTGGGCCAAAGTTCCTCAACAGTGATATGAAAGACTCATTGCCAATTATAGCAAACACTTGATTGCAGTTCTTGCTGCGCAGGGTGGCACAACCAGTTATTAGGTTTAGGGGGCAATTACTTTTTCACACAGGGCCAGGTAGGTTTGGATAACTTTTTCTCTTAATAAATGAAATCATAATTTAAAAACTGCATTTTGTATTTGCTTGGTTTATTTTTTTCTGATTTTAAAATGAATTTAATGATCTGAAACATTATCTGAAACATTTACTTTGTGGGGCTCTATTTCCTCGATACATCAAGATATTCACATTTTGGGTTTTCAGACTAGTAGAGTAACTCACTGCTTACTGTCACACTCAATTTGTGTTGAATCAGAGCTTCCATTATTAAATTACATTATGAGTTCAGGTGCTCAGCTTGGCTTCATTCTGCAGTTTTTTAAAACAACTTTTGCAGTAAACTATTTTTTTAATATAATAATCCATTTAATGAATGAGGGACCTTAGAGAATATGAAAAACATTGTTGTGCTTTGTAACACCTTAGGGGTGTCTTAAAATTTTGGGAGCCGTTCCACTGCACTATAAGCCAAGCTAAGCCAAGCTGAGTGGCTCATGGCTCAGAGTATGTATCTCATAACTCTTGGCAAGAAAGTAAATAAGCATATGTCAGTAAAATTGAATGAATTTCATTTTATACTTTAACAGAACTCAAAATATGTTTCAAATAATATGGATTTAAAGTGAAGCTCAGTTAATAGAAGTTGGAATAGCAACGGATAACATGCATTTATGTATATCTGCATCCTACAATAGTAACAACACCTTTGTTGCGTCATGTTTCAGGTCCTGGTTTGGTGTTTGTTGTGTACCCTGAAGTCCTTTTCACCATGCCTGTCTTTCAGCTGTGGGCCCCACTTTTCTTTATCATGCTGTTGTGTCTGGGCCTTGACAGTCAGGTAAACATCTGCAATAAGAGTGCTGCACATTTGATTTTTTTTTTGTCAACAAACATTTCCACACTTGTATCAAAGGAGGTCTCTTTCACTCTCACTGTAAAGAGGAAGCAACATTTCTGTACTGCTTGGATAGTTAATTACACTTTCACAAAAGTCTTTCTTAATGGTTTAGATTCAGGACATAACATTTCTATGTCACTGTTTTACTGGATGTGGCAATAATTATTCATATACAAAGGATACAAAGTATGCTGGAACTTTTAGGGACCCAGAAGGCAAGCCACACAACAAAGCTGGTGATGGTTCAAAAAGGCTTTAATATAAATACACAAAGGGTAAGGTGAGGGTGAGATGGATCAATGGAGACAGAGCATGCATGCTGAGAAGCCTGGGAAATCCTTATCTGGGAGAGTAGAGCCTGCAGGCAAGTGCTAAGAGGACTGATGGCTGAGACAGGAGGCAAAATTGCCATGTCTACCACTCACAACACAGACAGCAAGCACAAACTCGTACACATGTACATCAGAATGACTGTGATTATGATTTAATATAAAATTCCAAGGTCTGCAGAGAACCATTAAGTTTGTATTTACTCTCCAAAGTACAGTTGCCATCAGTGAGTAAATCTTTTGTTCTGCAGTTTGCCACAGTCGAGGTTGCTGTGACATTCATAAATGGTGAATTTGGAGCCAAAGTTCTGCCTTTTCTGAAGAGAGAAGAGCTTCTAGCCCTGGCTGTGTGCACTGTTTGCTTTGCACTGGCGATTCCTCACATTACTAAGGTACAGTATGTAAAATACGTCTCAGAGACACATATTTTAGGATGTGGTAAGAGTTGCTTCAGTTGCTGTTTTGTCATGTAGGTCTTTCTCTTATCTTTCCTTCACAGGGAAGTAGCTATGTGTTTCACCTGATGGACCACTACACTGCTGTGGTTTCCCTCGTGTTCCTGGCTTTCTTTGAGGTTGTTGCTGTCTGCTGGATCTTTGGTAAAATTCACATTACGTTTACAAGTTATTTCCCAGATACCCTGCTTTAAAGACCATCTAGGGTATTTAAAAATAGAATGGGAGGGAGAGCCTTCAGCTTTCAGGCCCCTCTTGTATGGAACCAGCTGCCAGTTTGGATTCGGGAGACAGACACCCTCTCTACTTTTAAGATTAGGCTCAAAACTTTCCTTTTTGATAAAGCTTATAGTTAGGGCTGGATCAGATGACCCTGAATCCTCCCTTAGTTACACTGCAATAGGCCTAGGCTGCTGGGGGCTTCCCATGATGCACTGAGTGTTTCTTCTTCACCCACCTCTTTTCACTCACCATGTGTTTATACACCACTCTGCATTTAATCATGAGTTGTTATTAATGACTTGTTATTAATCTCTGGCTCTCCTCCACAGTGTGTCTTTTGTCCTGTCTTCCTCCCCTAACCCCCAACCTGTTGCGAAAGATGGCTGCCCCTCCCTGAGCCTGGCTCTGCCAGAGGTTTCTTCCTGTTAAAAGGGAGATTTTCTTTCCCACTGTTGCCAAGTGTTTGCTCATAGGAGGTTGTCTGATTGTTGACGTTTTCTCTGGATTATTGTACGGTCTTTACCTACAATATAAAGTGCCTTGAGATGACTGTTGTTGTGATTTGGCGCTATATAAATAAAATTGAATTGAATTAAAAAGCATAAGTCACCCCTTGCACCTTTTACAAAGAGTGCAACCAAAATCTGTGGTTTTGTCCACCAACTGAAGGTTAAATTTATTTTATTTTGGGTATAAGTGAGCTTGAGACCTGTCTAGTATTTGGTCAAAATGATGTACTGTTATGATATGATATGATGATATAATGAACATCAGTGAGTTTGTGTGGTGTAAGAGTGTATAATGAACCTATGGCAGAGCCAGTCACAAGCCTTTTAGGTCACTACATTTATAAACAGAATACTTTTTTATATCCACAAACAATATTTAATTTAATGATTGTTGTGATTGGATTAATAATTAGTCCATTTGAGAGGGAGACAGTCAAAAAGGTGACCTACAAATATCCAATCTCTGAACTGGGGTATAGGCTTTGTCTGAGCATGAAAAAATGGAAGAGACAGACAACGATACTTGATACTTTCTATAACTTTCCAGGACCTGAATGCAATTCATATATTGCCAAAGACCCTGACCATGTATAAGCAGAGGTGTTCAAAATAAAACAAAACAAAAACACGGACCGAGATTCAAATGATAGAAAATTACAGATATTGATGCATGTTCTCAAGATTTCTAAATGTGTTTTTGCACTAAAGTTATCTGCAAATCCTCAGAAAAACTCATCTGACCATCACTAGTGTTTACTTTTCTTAGATGGAAGAGTGAGAAAGTGAGAGATGTGATCTGGACAGTGGGTTAGCAGGTTATACTTGGGCATCATACGGCCTTATCCAGCCCTTTGGTTGTCCCTGTCCGCCCTGCGTGAGTTCATGCAACATGCAAATGTGAAAAAGTATACGTCAGGCAATTTGTCCCATTTCACCTTAGAAACACTCTGATAAACTCCTGATTACAGAATACTGAGTTTTTAACAAGACCTGGATTTCTAAGTATTTATTTACTGAAGTCTGAGGTAAAGCCGTTTGCTTTGTTTGTGGAAAACGGATTGCTGTGTTTAAGGATTACACAGCAATTGCCATTACGAGACTAAACACGCAGAGAAATACAAGAAGTTGACTGATGCAGAGCAGGAACGGACATCTGAAACTTAAAGCAAAGCTGCAAAAGAAACAAGGACTTTTTAATCAAGATTTGCCAGCATTCATACATGTGCCTGGTTTTAATTACCTTGTTGTTGTGTCCTTGTAATTTATATGCAGTGGCATTCATGATAGGACTTTTCCCCTCCTGGGTCCCCACTCTCTGGTGTGGTCAGTTTTTTTTTTTTTTCCACTTCTTTGTACATACTATCACGTCCATTCTGATAGGTTCTGCAATCTCCCTTCAGGAATTTGCTGACATCTGTGAGTCCTTATATTCAAGCTATGATCATTATTCTCTCAAAGATAAATTAAAAAACTGCGGTGAAAAAGCAGCCGGAAAAGCACAGGAGGAATCGTCATATATTCAACACAGAAGTCTAAATCAAATGTCAGCCACTGAACCTGACTTTAATGCACTTTTTCAAGCCTAAAACAGATGAGATGTTTCTCACCAAACAAGAAAGGTAAAAAACTGCAGATTAATTAATTAAACTACAAGCAAAATAGCAATAGTGCAATAGTTTATTGCATATGGATTAATACTTCAAAGAGTCACTAGGTGGTAGCATAGCAACAAAAAGCAAGAGGAGACTTGTGAAATCTCTGCATAAGGCACCTGTTTTACTTTGTACCCATAATGACTGTACAGCCACACTCACTCACTTTATTCATGCTGTTTGAATGCTCATGGTTCTTTGATGTTGTTCTTTTTATTACTGCTTTTTTATTGTTATAATCACCTAAAGGAAAAAAATAAATGCTACTAGCAATCATTCAGTGAGACATCTTTATGCACTAATGGGACTATGTGTACATGTTAGTATGGAACTGGATAAATGGTTTCTTTGTACTGCCTATGAGCATCACCAGTACACATATTAAGATTGAATGACTCCACTGGCAGCTGAGGTCCTGATCACTGTCTCTGTGGTCAACACACTGAGCTGCAGAAACCCTTGAGGCAAAGGAGAGCAGAGCTGAATACAGTGCTCTAAGAGCTTTGGGAAGTTAATTATGCCCTTGCCGTAGAGTGCTGCAGCAGTGGTCCTAGCAGAACTGTATGTTAATCAATACTGCCTTCCTGCTTCCCTCATGACAGAATGTATCACAGGCACTAAATTCGCGCTGGGAGCGCTGTTTGATCAATAGCTATAGACTGTGTGACCCAAGGGGAAGTAAATTAATGGCTATTCATAGCAAAGGGGAAGTGTTTGCAAGCCTGAATGGGCAATGAAGGAGGAGATGGACCACTGTCTAATTCATGTTGGGAGGTGTGAAGACATTTATATGTGTCAGGAAATGAGGTAAACCAGCAACTGAGCCTCCTGTTTGAGCTGTTTCAGATCTTATCTGACCTTTCTTGAGTAGAGGTAACTCATGTGGTGGTCCAGGAAAGCCACTGGCTCAAAATATAACACAGCCTGAAAAGAAACTTGAAATGTTAGCAATTTCACTTCCTCGTGATGAGTTTTCTGTTCCTTCACCATTTAACTTTTCATTTGAATTTGCAGAGTACCATATGAAGACAAGAGGACAAGACAATTTTAATGAGGGTTCATGTCTTTGTGTGGGTCTATATGTGTGTGAGAGAGGGCGAGACAGATGATTAAGTAGAAGAAGCAGAGATCAAAGTTGATTATATGCTTACTATTACTGGTAACAGGAGTGGTGCTGAGAATAACACAAAGTAGTACATCAAAGAAGGGGACTTCCTCATTAACCACTCAACTGACATACATGACTCCATCATGATAATACAACTACAGACTGTGCATCTTAATCAAAGGAATCTACAGCAACAGCTATGTATATAGCCTACTTTCTTAGAGGTTACAGATATACTTGTGAGGAGGATGTCACCCACACATATCTAAAGATATAATGAGTAATCTTGTGAATAATATAAGCGATGTAGCAATACACCTCTGTAAACACAAACTTAAGTGTGGTTATAACAGTAATATCATAAAGGCTTCCAGTGCTATTTTGTTACACGCCTCTGCATGCATGCATACATTCTTAACTAGTTTCTGTGTAGCTGCTGATTTACATGGAGCACATTTTCATTTTGCAGAAACAAATCTTGAAACAAATCTCTTCTTCACTGCATCTGTAATGCTCATTTGCTTGCCACTGTGGTTTTTTTTGATGTGCATTCAGCAGAGCTTTGGTGGCTGGTAGTAACACTGCTGTCAGCAACTGCTGAAACTGCTGGTTACTTGAATGTTCAGCCTTTTCAAACTTTTACCACAACATCTTTATATTTAGGCAGGCAAGGTTTTTCCAGTATGCACGATAAAGCATATTTGTTTATGCAAGTTTTGTATTTCAACCTATTATAGTGCTCATTAGTATATCTTACCTGTTTAGTATTCATATGCAGATAAAGGCTTTTGAAGCTCACATGCTGTACTGTTGCTTTGCTTTGTACAGATTTTTTGGGTTTCTTTCAGGCTTAAAGTCTGCCCCTGAATAGAGCTCACCTCCTGCTGATAATAAGGCCACAACCCACAGCATAAACTAGACTTTTTCCAAAATGTGAACTACTGTTTGGCTCTTATGAAGATTAAGTTTTCTTCGAGATTGTAGTCATATTGCTTCCTGGCCATTTAATTTCACCACGTACTGGTCTTATTTAGGTGGACTTACTATGCCTAATCTCTTTATCAAGATTACAGTTTAGTTAGAATTTTCAAATCTGCATATTAAATATGAAATATTTGAGAGGAATAGGGTTAGTAAATTCTGTTATTTATATGCTGGTATAGTCCCTAAGTCTATGGCTCAAAGGAACCTAATACAATATGAGATGCCACAATGTTGATGTAGTTCAAGAAAAAACAAAAGAGGTAGAAGAGTACAAACCACCCACACCATGAAACTGTCTGATTCAGGGTTCTCTCCTAAACTAATATTAGCAAACTAAACTAATAAACTCAAAACCCAAAACAGGCCTGCCACTGACTCCCAACTCAACTGATAATTAAGAAGTAACTGAGGAGAAATGCTGGAGAAGAGAAGGTGCTATACGCCCACCTCCTCTGGCTTGCATATGTAGGTGAGCAATAGGGATGAATCAGAGAGGAGAGAGCAGGTTAATGAGGATGATAGAAAAAAAAAAAACCAGTAACCGGGTGGTAAATGTGCAGGTGCATCAAAGCGCATATAAAATATACAGACAGGCATTAATAGGGTACGCTGTCAAAAAGTCCTGTGAATGAGCAAGGGAAAGAGTTGCATCTTTGCAGGTGTCACTGAATAATCATGCACTCCTCCAAACAGAAGAGAAAGCTTTCCACATAATAACTCCTGTATAGAATGGATGTATTGCTTTATTCATGCAGGAGGGTGGCATAAAAAGCAGCGGTGCTTCTGCTCATGGAAAGAAACTCCCCCTGAAGAATGTCATTGGATTTTAGACGAGGTTGGAACAGATGTCTTACGTGCAGGCATGCAAATAAGACATGTAACGTTTTTCTGTGTATCACCACAAGAAAGACAATTATTTTCCCCTTTTCTTGTCTCTTTGGGTATAGGAATAAATTGCTTTTTCTATGCTAACCTAATGAGGTCACACGGGCATTTCAATATGTGTGTTTTCATATGTCTGGCAGTGCACTGAATTTGGCCCGTGGAGTATCTGCATGCCTGTCTACATTTGCACTCAGTTTGACTTGAGGGGGTGTTGCTTTTGCTTTTTTTCCCCCCAATTTAAATAGATTTTTGTGAAACACCTCCGTAATTAAGTCTTACTTGTTCTTCAGCCCATACACTTTTTTTCCCCAGATATGGTTCCCTTTTCTGTAAGTATTGCAAATATATATTCTCTTAAGGTAGACAAATAAATTTAACTTTTGTGCATCCATTGTACTCATAAAAACATTGGTACAGGTGATTGTCAAGACCATTCAGTTCAATTCAATTCAGTTTTATTTATAGAGCGCCAAATCACAACAACAGTCGCCTCAAGGCGCTTTATATTGTAAGGTAAAGACCCAGCAATAATACAGAAAAACCCCAACAATCAGACGATCCCCTATGAGCAAGCGCTTGGCAACAGTGGGAAGGAAAAACTCCCTTTTAACAGGAAGAAACCTCTAGTAGAACCAGGTTCAGGGAGAGGCAGCCATCTGCCGCGACCGGTTGGGGGTGAGGGGAGGAAGACAGGACAAAAGACACACTGTGGAGGAGAGCCAGAGATTAATAACAACTCATGATTAAATGCAGAGTGGTGTATAAACACATGGTGAGTGAAAAGAGGTGAGAGAAGGAGAAACACTCAGTGCATCATGGGAAGCCCCCAGCAGCCTAGGCCTATTGCAGCGTAACTAAGGGAGGATTCAGGGTCACCTGATCCAGCCCTAACTATATGCTTTATCAAAAAGGAACGTTTTGAGCCTAATCTTAAAAGTAGAGAGGGTGTCTGTCTCCCGAATCCAAACTGGCAGCTGGTTCCACAGAAGAGGGACCTGAAAGTTGAAGGCTCTGCCTCCCATTCTACTTTTAAAGATTTTAGGAACCACAAGTAAGCCAGCAGTCTGAGAGTGAAGTGCTCTATTGGGGTGATATGGTACTATGAGGTCTTGAAGATAAGATGGGACCTGATTATTCAAGACCTTGTATGTAAGGAGAAAGATATATTTAAAAGTGGCAAGTAAACCACACTGTAATGCCACTGCAGCAGCAGGCTTGCATGCAATGTAAAATAACATTTTCTAGGGAGTTGAGCAATATATTAACATCACCATCAAGCTTATCTCCACCATGGAGAGAAACCACGTTAGGGCATCAACATTCATGCACATTTTTTTTGTAGTCACCCTCGGCCCATTCAGAATCTGTGCAGGTGTCTGAAAGACTTAAAGCAGATCACAGCCTGGGCCAAGCAGGGATAACTGTGTCACACCAACAGCAGTGTGGATTCCTGTTGATCCTTATTGATTTTACTGTCAGAACAGTGTCATCATGGGCAGAAAAAAAAACCACAGACTTAACTTTCCTTCCTTTTTGAGGTCATCTGAACTTATTTATGGTGACAGTGGCAGAAAAGGACAGAATAGAAGGAGGATGTTACTGAGACAAATTGCACCATGAAGTGGGTCAGCTCTCCTGGGAACGTTCAGAATGGATGGTGGTGACACAACTGAGCTTCCACTTGACAGCTGCTTTGAAATCTGTATTTTTTATCATACTCATGGAGAGTAAGTGCTCTAAACAAACAAATAACAACACACACACACACACACACACACACACACACACACACACACACACACACACTGATCTCATGTGTCTAACTGCTTGCATTGACTGGTAAAAGTCGATATGTGTGTCTGTGTGGTTACTTTTATCATTATAAAGATTGGTTTGACAATTTAGTTCATATGAGAGGAAGGTAAAGATACACCTCACACACCTTCAAAGAGCTGTTTGACAGTTAAGACTTTAGGGTTAGGGTTACAGTTAGGTTAGGATTTAGCGTAAGATTGTCAGGGTAAGAATGTCAATGAATGTGTGTTTGTATTGCCATGAATTTGAATATGTCTGCTGTGGGTGAGAGTGATTTTAAGGGCCTGTAATTATCACTCAAAGGCTGGTATTGCAGGGCTGGCTAAAGAATTTGACACCCAGCAATTTCCTGAAGAGACACAAAGTCCAATTACCGAAATTAGTTTTTGTCACATGGCATTAAAAAAACAAACACTAGATGAGCACAAAAAAAAGTAGGCTAATGCAGCATATGGCTAGGATCAGCAAATATGTTAAAATCAATAAATTGCTTTTGATCTAAAAGCATTGATGGAATTAGTTTTCACAACACACGAGGTACTGTAATATTCCGGCTTTATTATTTTTCCCACACAGGGATAATGTTGTAACACTGTTTTGTAATAGTGCTGGCTTATGTGGCTTTGACACTATTTAAGAGGGAGGTTAATATAATGGGGTATTTTTAGATGTTATTGTATGTCCAATATAATCTATCTCATATTAATCTCATTCTCTTCTCAGACATTTTCAAAATGAGTCTATAACTAAATTTTATCTACAGTTAGGTCGATCATTTGTTGGACAAAGACATAATCTTTGTAGTTTTACCTCTATACACCACCACAGTGGATATGAAATCAATATGTTATTGAAGTGCAAATTTTCAGCTTTAATTCAAGGAGTTTAGCAAATATTTTGTATTAACTGTTTAGCAATTTTTTATGTAGCCAGTTTTATACACAGAGTCCCCTATTTTCAGAGGTTCAAAATTAATTGACTGACAAGCAGTTTCATGGCCATGTGAGGCCTGTCACCTCATTATTTCATGGCAAATTAAGCAGCCATAAAGTTCATTTAAAGTGTTAAATTTTTATTTGATATCTTTTCATTGTAATTTTAAAACACGAGGTCCAAAGAGTTGTCAGTGCAAGTGAGGAAGGCCAAGCTGATAAATCAAAAAATGTCAATCAGAGAGAGAGAGTAAGGTGTAAACCACTGGTTACACTCAGGAACAGGAAGTTCAGATTAGACTTAGACAGAAAACATCTAAAAGAGCCTGCACAGTTCTTAAAAAAAAATTCTTTGGACGGATGAAACCAGGATGAACTTGAAACAGAATGATAGGAAGAGAAAAGTATGGAGAAGGAGAAGGAAACAGCTCATGATCCACAGCATACCACATTATCTGTCAAACATAGTGGAGGCAATGTTATGGCATGGGCATGTATGGCTGCTGCTGAAACCAGATCAATAGTGTTTATTGATGATGTGACTGCTGATAGAAGCAGCAGGATGAATTGTGAAGTGTACAAGGCTATACTCTCTGCTCAGATTCAAGCAAATGCTGCAAAACTGACAGTGCAAATGGATAGTGACCCAAACCACATTGCAAAAGCAACCTAAGAGTTTCTCAAGGCAAAGAAATGGGATATTCTTCAACTGCCAAGTCAGTCACCTGATCTCAACCCAACAGAGAACAGTTTTTGTTTGCTGAAGACAAAACTGAAGGCAGAATGACCCACAAACAAGCAGCAACTGGAGATGGCAGCATTAAAGGCCTGGCAGAGCATCTCAAAAGAAGAAACACAGCATTTGGTGATGTCCATGGGTTCTAGACTTCAGGCAGTCATTGACTGCAAAGGATTTTCATCCAAGTATTAAAAATAAACCTTATATTTAAAATTATCTTAGTCCAGTTATTTTTGAGCCTCTAAAAATGGGGGAGTATGTATAAAAACAACTGTAATTACTAAATGAAATTTTTCAAAATTCTTTAATTTTGTAAAAAAGTCTGCTCATCAATCACATAATGATTGTTAATTTAAAATCCACTTTGGTGGTGTAAAGAGGCAAAACAACAAAAAATTATGTCTTTGTCCAACATATTATGGACCTAACTGTATACATGAAACTCTGTCTGATGAATTCCTAAACTGTAGTAACATTTTCTGCTCTCTCTTTGTTTTCCTACGTAAGATATTTCCTGTCCATGACACACTCTCATTCCTAATCTCTTTCACTATTTCACTTTCAGTCACCAATACACAAACACACAACCATCCGCAGCTCTCCTTTGTCTTTATTGTGCACACTGTAGTCATTAATAATACAAGACTCAGTGCAGACATCAACAAAGAGGTGGAGCTTTCAGACAGCTTGGCAGATATGAGGGGCCATAACAAAGCCCCTTGAAAGCATGTGTCAATTCTTAGTCATGTTCTAGATGTCTCTGGTTCTTAAAACAAAAGTGTAAGTGTATTATTCTGGTTGGTGAAAGTAGCTTAAATGGAATGGTTGCTGTTCCGAACATCTGCATAATCTATTTATTATGAAGGAATGTGTCATTAGAGCCTTTAATAAAACAACCACATTTGTACTAAATGTAGATAATTATTGTCAGACAAGAAGCTTCAGACCACATATAAATAAAAGAAAATGCATCTATTATCAAAAAGAATTATTCTCATCAGTTTATCCTTGAGTCCAAGTCAAGATCTGTGCCAAATTTGCAGAAATTCCTTCCAGGCATTCAAAAGTTAATGTGTTCACAAAAGTGGAACAGATAATCAAGAGTGTGATTAAGTTTAAGCTGCGGCTCTGTGTCTGTGATGCTGACAGCCGAGCAAAAGAAATCAGATCGGTGAGCAAAACATCCCAAATTGTGTCAGATGCATCTAATAAGATACAATCTCCAGCAGAGTCAAAAGGATCAGATGTAACTCAATAAAATAATCATTATTTTTTCATGTTGAAGGAAAGATGTAGGTCTTCGGTAATACTACCCAGCGCTGCAGCAACGACATTGAGACGCTTCCTGAATAGCAATTACAGCGTGTGGCTGATTTCACAGCTTGACTCTTCTGAGCAGAGCATTTTTGTTGCTGTAAAATCTATATTAAAAGCTGATTTGATTGCCAGAGTGCCACTGTAAGTTGAATGCTTAAGATAATCTCATTATCAATTGATAAGTGTGATCAATTCAGTGTGCCTTTTAAATAATGCAGAATCTATTTTTTGGTAGTTTTCAGTAAGACTGCTGAATTATTAATGCCAGCAGTCATCACTCGGTTTTATAGATGAGGGCTGCTACCTCACTAAGTCCTGCTTCACCTGCTTCTTCCTCTCACCCTTTATGAAGAACAGAGCAGCCAGAATCCAATTTCTTTTACACCCTTGTCCACTACATTAACTTTATCTCCGGAGATTTCATCACTGCTCGTTATCCTACAACACAGTATGTCATGCTGCTGCCATGCGCTTTCTGAAAGATCCCTAATCAGGTTTCACGGTGCTGCATATTTTAGCTGAGGGCTACGGTTGAATACAGAATGGACAGTGCATAACTGACCCAGATAGACAGAAACATTAGGAATTTGATTGGGTTAATGGAGCACTTTGACAGAAACTATGCAAAAATCTATTACTGATACTTGATGCCTAACTTCCAGTAAGTGACAAAGTACAGTTTGTTCAGACTGCCATTATCAACACAAGGACTTTCTAAGAGTCATAACACTGATAACACGGTGCAAATGGATAAAATAATGACACAAACAGCTCATCTATTCAGTACATGACAAATGTGTCACATGTAGCCACTGAGCTACATGTGCACTTGAATGATTACAAAAATGTAACACTTAGTAAACCCTCACACAAAGGAATTACTCATAACATGACTCAGTAAAACCTGCTTATGTAATTGCAGCTCTTCCAAAGGAGCTGCCTGCGGAGGCAAGTGTTTATTGGTTTAAAGGTCAAACAGAGTGCACACCCACTGCACGTATCAATTGTGTTATTTGTGTGTTGGATAAATGGGAAATATTCCAGAAAGAAACTGTAAGGTTTATCAGCAGTTAGGAAAGATTACGACACTGAAATAAAACACAGTGGACCTTTGTCTTTTTTTAAAAAATGCATCACACTGAGAAGATTTTACTGTAGGAATCGTTTGGGGATTACTGATAGGTGCAATGGACAAGTGGCTACGAGGCAGATAATAAATCACCACACAGATCAATAAACATGACCTGTGATTATCTTTTGAGGGAGATATAAGCACAATCAGCTATACTGAAGAAAAATGTACACTTTACAAGGTAGTTCTTAAAGCATATTTACTGATACAATGGTACGGTACCAGCAGTCGGTCGATTAATCCTGATTCTTAAATTTTAAGTGTATTTATGTTCTGTGGTGGATCAATCCTATGACTGCTGATAATCCCCTGGCTCTTCCATTAGCAGGAGTCATTCCTGTGTTCCCAGGATCTTACATTCCTGTATTTTATAAAACACACAATTGAAACAGGAAATATATGTTCCCACATTTTTGTGCATCTGGGAACATATATTTTTTGGACTTAAGGTTAGTTCAATAAGGAAGATCTATATTCACTCATCTGCCTGTATTCCTGGGTGTTTGGGCTGGGGAAGTCTATTCTTTACATCACCTCCACTTTTCCGCCCTCTCAAAGTTAATTCTGTCTTCATCACTCTGGCCCAATCATTTTCTTGCCCGCCTTCTGCGAGCCAATCAACCTCTGTCCCATGTGCTTTAAATCTCTGTGCTCTTCTATCATTCTGCTTTTCAGACTCTCCTTCATGCAACCTGCCTCCTCCCCATCTCCAGCTCACCCTGGCCAGATAGAGTTACTCGTGCAAGTCTCCACCTGCTTCATCTCTGCCACCACTAGCGTCTAAACTTCAGGGGGTCCTGTCCTACTTCCTAATTGCCAATTGTTTATTACTCAAACTTTGTATTTCAATAAATCATGTTCAGTTCCTTCAAATGATCTCTCCTTATTGAACTCTCTCCTACCACTTTATAATTTAGCTTTTTTTAGCTGATTTCTTTAAGAATACACCCAAAATTTCTCTGTGTGCTTCTGAGTTTATTATTCTGTCCAGAAATACAAGCTCATCTACACAAGTCTAAGAAAAAGTTTTTAGACTTTAGTATCCCACGTCTTTGCATAACGACACCCTTAGTGAAGTCTGATTTGAGTTTTTTATGATCCTGTAGTATGATTTTTTTCTTTTCTTTTATCCCAACAAAAATTTTATTCTCTGAATGGTTTCTGCTGTATCACCCTCCCTCCTTTCGCACACTCACTGATCCTATTTAAAGTAGCGCGTGAACTGAGTCCAATCTGCTTCCAGTCTTTCTAGGTCTGCTCATACCTTTCCTGTTTATTGTCAGTCCTTCACTTTTGAACTTGTTCACAAATACCCAACTGTATTACAGCGTCAGTTAGCTTTAAATTCACAAAAATGCCCACTAAATTAATAACTGTCCCTCCTTGCATTATTGTAAATCTTTAAATTTTTGGTTACAAAAGATGAACTCTGGCTTTTAAATAACATTACTTTGGACAAATTTTGATGATCTGATTTTTAGATAGATTCTGATATTTTTTTTTACCAAATTGAATAACCAATAACTCAAGAAAGGTCTATTATAACAGTGAAAAGAAGATCTAGTTGTTATAAGGACCTGCTTGCTTTAGCCTGTCCACAGTTGCTGTGCATCGGCAAACCACTTTGAAACCCACCTCAACCCCCAGTTCCTTCTTTTCATGCTTTCTGAATTAATCAATAACATAACTGTTGTCAACAGTCAAACAGAGCAAAGATGAGACCACGAAAAGAGCCTTGAAATATATACTATAAATGAATATAACACTACAGATGGAAATAACAATCTTCTGGCTGAACTACATTTTCCTCACTACTTCATATTTCTGCCTGCACACTTCAGATGATGTCAGCTGCTTTCAAATTTGATGAGCTGCAGTTTCAGTGTTGACATTTCATTGTGTGTGATGGAGGCAAATCTGACATTCCCAGTTGCATTGTTGTTTCTAATCTCTTGTGACAATTAAGTGGATCTTAGCACTTCAAAACATGCCTTAAAAACAGTCACCGTGGCTCTCTGACAAAAGTGTTATTGAAAGCTGTGGGTGATGAGGCACATGCTAACATCATTTTGACATCAGTATGAAGTCTTTTAGTTGCGTGTGATGTTGGCAACTTACCTAAAGGGAATAGCATCCATTCTTTTAGCAGCAATGTAAGGTTCTTCTCATACTGTAGCTTCAGTAAACCATGTGAGGCTCTGCAAACAGCACAGAAGGTTACACTGACCCTTTTAAGGGGGAAACAATTGAACACAAAGAGGTTATATGAGGGCCTATGCATTAACATTATCTTTGAAAGAATGGTCTTGAGATATGTGTGTTTTTTTTGCAGGAATATTCCAGTGAAACATGGAGGGATCAAAAAAATGTTTCACAGTGGCTGAGCTTTTTGTTGGACTGTGTGCTATCTGGTCCATTTGTCAGATGGCGACATGAAAAAGAACCATCAGAAGATGGTTACAATCGGAAAATTCTGTCTCCTCTTTCAGTTCACCACCAACGTATCCCCATGAGGGAGCGTTGATTTACACAATGAGCCCATTATCATCTATTTACTTCAGGTTTTGAAATCTGAGCAGGATATAAACCAGCAGTTGTTATACACACACAGACTCACAATGCAGTGACTGCTGGCTTGTGATGCATAAGGACTGTTGGCTGGCCTGGAGTTTTATCTCTTGCTTCAATGATTTATACCCCACTCCTGACCTCCAATGCATGTCTGTATATCCTTGGAAAATATATTTTTTTTAAAAATAGAAGAAATGCTTTGCATCTATCAGCAAGCAAGCCACCAAACCTGAAATAACAGAGTATGGGTTTGTTTGGCCACTGTCCCATCCTGTCTGCCTGATTCATCGTGAGTAATATCACCACTGCACACTTGTGATTTCAAGACCTCTAAGTTGAAGTCCATTGCTGAGTCACCATGAAGAAAAGAGTAATTGTAGGTGACAGCGCTACAGAAAACAACCTACCCCTGAATTGATGCTGCTGAAATATGCGGAGTCATCTCTGTTGTGTCAGCACATCATCCCTTAAGGACAGACTAGCATTAAACTTGCAATAACTGAGTGGCTTACCCAAACAGCAGGTGTGGGAGCTACACAGGGACTACATAGGCTTTGACTAACCTCACAGGTTAGACACCCACAATACTCATTTACATTTACACTTAATCTCTCAGTTAGACACACTCCTTTATTTCAGAAACATGCAAGCCAGGTGGACTGGAGACTTTAAAAATCCCTGTATACCTTCTATAATGTACTGTATGTGCTCTCTGCATGTGGATGTCTATTTGTGTCCATACCCCTAAGGATCTGTGTAATGCACTTGCTCTAAGCCATTGATTTAACAGCAGCGACTGTCAGGGACAGAACAATAAAAGTGATTGAAGAGTGCAGTTTACACACAAAGAGATTTGTGGTTAAGCAGAATGGATGATCACCCCGATCTGACTAGAAATCCTATGTGCAACAGGGACAGCTGAACATCTGGATGTGTGTTTGTGAAGGCAGATACAGAAAGGATTAAAATCAGCATGCAAAGCAGGCATAAAAAACCCCCTCACTGTTACTGATGTTATTACCAGCTATATCTGCTTTTATTGTTACTTTCTTGGTTCCAGTTGCTCTGATGAGCAGCAGGGAGCTATATACACTGCACTGAAAATAGAGCTGTTTCATACTAGTGCAGGTTTACTTTCCAAATTAAAAATATCTGCATACTTTACACAGCTTTTGTGATGATTGATTTAGTTTAAATGGACACATCTATTACTGTAAAATGCCAAGGAAGGAAAAGATAACCCAATTTCCAGATGGGATTATCTTATAGATTCTATTTCTATTATTTCTATTCTATTACAGTTTTGAAATAACAAGAAACCAAAAGTTTTGGGCACTCATGTCAGTACTTAACTCCCCCTCTGGCAAGTATCCCAGTTTGTAAACACTCTTAATAGCCTCCTAAGGATCTTTCTGTTCTTATTTGGTGGATTTTGGCTCATTCCTCCTGAAGTTAAAGGCTTCTAGTTGTGTGAGTTTTGGGGCTTTCCTGTATGATCTTTAAAGGTTTAACCACATATTTTCAGTAATGTTTAGTTGGGGGACTTGAAAACCAGGTAAAGCCTTCAGTTTTTGCCTCTAGAAGAAGCTGATTGTGGATTTTGATGTGTGCTTACGTCCATGTCCTCTTTTCATATTTAGCTTCTTTACACACAGTGTGACTTTTGATTCCACAGTTTTCTGGCATTAGTTGAATCCATTCTTTCTCCCATGCTGCTGGCTGCAACACAAGTCCAAAACATGACCAACCCTCCTTGTGCTTAACAGTTGAAGTTATTTTCATTAAAAATCTGCAGACTTTTTGAAGCCAAAATTCTGTTTTTACTTCATCAGTCAACAGGACTTTAAAAAAAAATGTGTCAGGCTTGTTTAGAAGCTTCATTTAAAAATCTTTTGGAGCTGAATTTTGTGGTGAGGACACAGGAAAGGCTTCCTTCTTTTGGCTCTTCAATAAAAGTCTTATTGTGCAGATGTGGCAGCACAGTAGCCCTACTTGCAATCCTATGTTTTCTTGGTGTTCATATCTCAACATAACCTCAAATATTCATGCCATTTCAGGAACTGAGGAAACATCTGCCTGAAATCTCCTGTTTTATGAGCATTTTTGAGTGCCTAAGAAGCTGCTCAGGCTGCTAGGGTAATGTGTGGGTAGTTAGAGTATCTATAAAGCTTTGGAAATGTATATAACCTGGCTTTTTCTAATTGTGAAATTGCGCAAAAAACAAAAACAAAAAAATGACGCATTAAGATTGCCTTTTGAAGATCAGTTCATCCCACTCACTTAAAATTTTAAATATGGATGCCCAAACTTTTGCATGTTGCTATATAGCCCAGTGCATCGCAGAATATAACGCATCCAGACTGCTTGCGTGTGCAGACACTGAATCTGATCCTGAATGAAAATCGCATTTTTATCAGCCTATCCGCAGGGGAGCGTGTCGCCGAATCTCACCTGTGTGGCCCTGGAAAGCTGGGCGTCGGGAAGAGTGCGGGGACTGCTGCGCCTCTGTGTGCTCTGCTGTATCTCTTTAAGTACAGCAGGCAGTGCTGTTGGTCCGCGTGGGAGCGCAGGGCACACGGTGCGGCGGCACTGCCTCTTCCCCGCGTCAAACAGCCCTCTTCTAATCGGACGGGCGACAGAAACGACAAGTCGACCCACCGCAGGCTTTCACAGTTTGACCTGAACAGATGACCGGGGCGACCGGAGCGAAGAGGGAGACTGTGTCAGAGGGGCTCGTCCATTGGCAAGGCCATTAATATTACTCCCTCCTTCTCCGACTGAGAGCTGGAAGCGTGTAGCGATTCATCTGCGCTACAGCAGATTATTGAGCAGCACCGAGAGACTGTACGGGCTAATGGGATTGACAAACTAACATTAGCAGTACAAGCTTTTCAGAGAGCATGGTGCTGTTCATATTTGGCCGAGTTATCGTGGATATGAATCATGTCTGAGCCCGAGGGCTGGCCATCCATCCTGAGCTGAGTTGCGTCCTGTGAACTGCAACAACATCAAACCTTGGGTGAAAGCCTTATTCTGACTCATGTTTAAGGTAAGCCGAAGACTACCCACACATGCACATTATCTCTTATATGATAAAACCGAGAAAAGATCTTTACTGCAGCAGCTCCAAATATGTCCTGCAAAGCAGCCCTTGCTTAGTATTGGTGTTGCAGAAGTCCTGATGTTCTCACAGTGCAGCTGCTCTGCAATAGTGATTCAGACCCAAACCACTAAACTCAGAAATGGATTTTGCAGAATTTAGCTGTCAGTTGTTGGAAAGACAGGCCATATGTTTTGCTTACACTGACCCTCCAGTGCTGAAAATACCTATGTGAACTAGATCTTCGAAGCTGTTCTGCCCTTGGTTTAGTTGTGGTTTTCAAGTTGACTAACCCAGTGCGGAAGTGCATGTTTAAATTTTGAATGTAACATGTTCTGCTGTCTGCTCAGCGCACTGGCCACTAAAAATGCATTAGTCTAACCAGGTGCCTGGCTGGTGGCCACAGACTGAAACCCCCTTAGCGTTTGTGTGAAGATCCTGGCGTTTCATTAGAGCCCACCTGCTAATTGTTTTTAAAGAGCTGCAAATCAGACTCAGAAAATAGGCCTGCATTCATAACCTGCCTCTGTTTATTTATTTGATTTGGGAAACTGATTTTAGTATTTTCAGGGGTGTTTGTCTGTGTAACCGAGGTTATTTGGTTCTCTTAAAGCATTTCTTCTTAGTGTTTTGTCGTAAACTGAATATTTTTTAGGTTTAGGTCGGTTTGAAAACACCACTGTGCTTTATAAAGTGTATAGGTGAGATTTTACATCAAGAAACAATAAAGGAATACATTGTCAGTGTGTACTTTCATTTGATCATTCATCCTCAGCATTACCAGAAAATTATACACATTGAGTGACCTCCACAAACCCTCCTTGTTTCTGATGACCTTGGTGTTCACTGTATTGAGCAACTGCTCATTGTAGAGTGTGGAGGTGGAAGAAGAAGAGTGTAGTGGCTGTTAAGTTGGATTACAATGCTCTAAAATCAATTGATGAATGGGACTAATTGGTCATGCTGGTGTTTCAGCACTTGTCATGGCAGTAAATAAAAAGCATAGAGCCTGACAGACCTCTTGTTATGGCACTCAGTTCATAGCTCCTGAATCTAGTCCAAGCTGAATTGATCAATACTGCGAACATCACTGTAAAATATAACCTAATCTTTTCGATTTCTCTTTATTTGAGTGGAGACCACTAGAAATCAGCGTTTCTGCCAGATTTTAATATTGTTGTAGTTTTGTTTGTGCAAGGCAGAAACCTGCTGATGCTCGTTTAAAAATAAAATCGCATAGATTTTATTGTTGCTAACATTGGCTGTGCTCTCCCACGAGCTCAGTCCTCCCTCAGGCAGAAGTGAACAGACGTCAGGGAAACATGCTGATGGCTGAAATTCATATTTGTACAGCAGTCAAATAGATTCTGCTGCCGATGCAGTGAATCATCAGGGTCAAAGTCACTGCATTTTGTATCTCCACAATCCCCTCGGTGACCATGAAGCTGAAATCCTGAAAGAAAAAATGTTTTTGTAAAACCTGATGTGGAATATTAGAGATTTTCACACACAGGATTAGCTGTGAGAAACCTGAAGGTGCTCACATATTAAGTTCTTTGTGTAGCAACTGGGTGGCCGGCAGCAGAGTGAGAAGGCTTTGAATTCCTCCAGTGCTTTTTTCTTCATCCTCTTGGCGACCTGTCGGGGATGTGCCATGGATCACATCCAATGGCCACAAGCTTTGAAGATCGCCAGAGGAACTGAGAGGAGTTACAGTTTGCATGCTTGTGCTAGGCATTACAGTGAAATGAGGGTGGTGCAGCACGAGTAGACTGGATGGTGCACTCCTTCCTGATATGTCACTGTCAAGAAAGGATGTCAAGATCCTCATTAGTGCATCTATAAAAATAGCTTAGCATTAAATACTCGGCTGTCTTCACCAAAGACGTGCAGAAAGTTTCAGACTGTTTATAGTGTCTGATGTTCAATTGCACAGTAGTAGTTTCACACTCCGTGGCATGGATGTGAATACCACACATGTGGGCTATCCCTTAGTGTGTTGTGTTTTACAGTAACTGATTTTTTTCCATTTCCTTGAAGAAAGAGTTGATTTTAGAAAGAGGATAATCTTTAAAACTGTGTTACGGTTGCACAGGCTGAAGGAGTGGGTCATCCTTGCTGTGTGCACATTTCAGCCAGATTTTCAGCTTATACCAGGATTATTCACAACGGCAGACTTCTTCTGTGAGACGTAGCCAGATAATGACGGCCTAGACAGGTGGTGAGGAAATACTGGGAGGCAGACATCGGTCAAAGCTGGGAAACCCCGAATACTAATCTGTAAGTCAAGTGTGGGGATTTTGTTGGAAGATATTAAATGTGGAGATGCGTTTATCAGGCTCAAATAAACTGAAAAAGAAGACCAGTAACCATGATATTAAAAAAAAAAAAAAGAAAAACATCTAGAAGACACAGTACACCACCTTAAAGTCTGTCTCGTTTGTCTCTGTTCTGATGATCAGTGTTAAAAAACCTTTCACACTGCTCACAGTCAGTTTGCAATGAGTGAATATAATCTAAAAGCCAATTATATTTTTGAACTCAGATACCTGCTGTTCAGGCTTTTCTCTCAGACAGACACAGGCACCCTGCTGAGGACATGCTTAATCCAGCCGAGGCTAATATGAGGCCTGTGTTTGTATCTGTCTGAGTCACAGTGCAAGGTTATGTGCTTGCATGTCGTCGATCTTCTTACATCCTGGCAGATTGAGTGTGTTTTTACTGGAGACAAGGACATTCAGTGGGTAATTATTGTATACTTTTTATATCTGCATAGGGTGCATTGTGGTACAGCTAAATATCAGTTGCTCTTTCAGTGTCGTGCAAACCTTTTTTGGTTTCTGGAACATGAACTGCATTTTGTTTTATTTAATTTCTTTTTTTGCACATTAATCTTAAGTTAGTGTGGAAATCAGAAAGTTCAGATATAACTACCAACCTCTTGTGCAATTCAAAACCAATACCTGCCTTTCCTTCTCTTTCCCTGTCAAACAGTGTATTCACCTCATACTTAACCGTGCATGTCAGATCCTTTAGTTTTCAGAATACGTTTCAGGAACATGGTCCATATTTTCTCAGCAGATAAGTGTAATTAAACAGTTTTTTGTTGGCTACATAAAATGGTACTCACTCAATGTCGAAAACACACTCTCCTCTTCTACGACTTTGTCCCTGAACTGGAACTATCACAACATTTACTGTTCTGTCAGGGTCCTGAGCTCCTTGTTTGTTCTCTGCACCATCAGACTGCCTCGCAGCTGTCTGATTGCTAACATCTAGTCAGACGGCATGATGTTGTAGGTGTTTGAGAGAGAAGGACATGAGGTAAATAGAGTTTAAATTGGGTAAAATGGAAACAGATAAGGAGCAGAAGATAAGGAGAAAAAGGTGACTATAAATGACACATTTTCTGTGGTCTACAGCTGACCTTGAGACTTTGCCTGTCGGTGGGATTAGCACATCACTACTGTAATTGTTCACCTTGAGTAGCAGACCCCCTTGTTCTTTCTTCAACTTGATCCCACTTCACAAAAAGGCTTTTGTTGGCATTAAACTGCTGGGCTCTGTGTTTTATACCTGCTGCCCCAACAGAAGTCCAATCTGGCAACAGGAGAGGCTTTAAACGGGGGGAAAAAAAATGTAGTTTACTAACTCCGCTTTTAGGAACTGGAGGCCAGGATTGTCTGACTGCCTCCCTGTGTGTAAGTCTTTGGGTAATGTTATTGACCTTAAACAAAAGCTGCATTTATACTCCTAAATGAGTTCCCACATAAAAGTTATTTATACTCTGAATAAGGAAACTGAGTAGTGTGGGAGTAAAGATAACACGATGTAATTTGTTTTCAGGGTCGTTAAAGATGTTACAGAGTATAATTTAATGACAGCAAAACACTTGGATTCTTTGATTAGCTTTATTAGGTCAGTAAAGTAGATATTCCTTCCATGTTCCAGCCTTGTGGTGCTCTCTCAGCATTAAGAACATAACTCCAAGCAGTGTTAGTCAATCTGTAAAAACACATCCATCCACTTCCATACTGCAGCGTAAAGAATTAGACAAGCTTTTGCTTTAAAGAGGATGTCAGAAGATTTTGATAAGCCCTGTCCCAACAATACTGCAGCACAGCAGCAGGAGCCCCGGTGTGATAAAGAATCTGAAGGAGTGGAGCCCCCTCCGGGTCTGTCAACTTGTGCAGTCAGTGTCAGCACTGGCTTCAGATCTCCTTTCAGCATGCTGCTCCCTAATTGGGCTGTCACACTTGCTAGAGAAATTTGTCAGGTTGCTGTAAAATGAACTACTTGGGCAAATCAAAATGTTCATCATTTTGTTCCTCCCCAAACCACCCATCTACCCGTGAAATAACGGGATACTCAGGTTGTTAAATGGATAAACTACGTTCACTCATTTCCTGTTGGGAGTGTGTCATTAAAGGGTAAATACTAGCACTTTCTCATGATAGTTGTGTGCTCAGTAATTGCATCTACTGGGATTTCATCTGAAAGATGTGCAACAGTAACCAAGCCGTGCCTATTTATACACGGCACGCCTAAAGTAGAGGCTTATTATTCTTACACTCTGCCTTACATGTTGTTCCATTAATTTCCAGCAGCAAGCAGGATAAGCGCCTAAGTCTATCCCCTTATCAGCTACTTTTCTGAATCTGGCAGTGAGCAGAGCGCGCACACATGAACTCCTCCTCTGTGCTAATGTTCTCCATCTGTCAGTAATACTGCTCAGGTTGGATGTGATGTTGAGAGCTATCACATGCAGTAACTGCGCCATGCCTGGTCAAGCACAAGCCCATCGCCACGCCATGTCAACCCTCATCACCTCCCCTCTCTTGGTGATGGTGCAGATGTTTCCCAGGTTGCTCGGGGGGTAGGATGACTCAACTCGAGTTTTCACTCTGCGCTTCACGGACTCCCAGTTCAGCCCCTCTCCTCAGTCAACTGGCAACTTAAACGTGATCTGGGTGCACTCTTAGACTCTGCTCAAAACACATTATTTTCAGTGTAAGGCTCTTGACTCTAGTGGTTCCCAGCCTCTTGAAGAAATTACTTTATGCAGTTATTCTGTGTTATTTTGTTAAGAAAACACTTGCCCTTGTGAATCCATATAAAACATCCTGGAATTGTTCAAGAAGCTCTCCTTCATACTGTGGCACTTCAGCCATTTATCCATAACTGTCAGCTGTTTATTTAGACTTTTCTGCTTGCATGCTAAGTAGTTTGCACACATGCTCAGTTTGAAGCATGTGGGCATGCTTTGCTGTCATCTGATTGTCTCTGCACACTTACTGCTTAAATATGCACTAAATAAAATAAAGTAAATAATAAGATCAGACTCAAATCAGTTTCTACCGTCACTTGTTTGTTTGTTTTTTTGACCTAAACACAGTATGAATGAGTTATAATGTCTATTCTTTTAGAGATATCATCTCCACAGCAATCCCACATACACAGCAGGAAATGCAGAAATTATGAGAAGTAACCCTGGCTGGAAATTACTGCTCGAATGTTCAAGCGCACTCCTGGGATAACTACAGTGCCTCTTAGAGGGGCTAATCGCTCTCTGTTTATTCCAGACCTTAAAGAATTCATAATCCAAAATGCTCAATGAAAAATCTTCTACTCTGTTTTTTTTTTTTGTTTGTTTGTTTTTTTTCTGGTGTTCACAGCTTTGTCCACAGACTTCTCCATTTCTGTTCCTTTACTTTTGGAGGTGGAGATTGAAGACATGAAACCAAAGCTGTTTGCACCACAAGAAGAAGAGGGAAGTGAGAAAATGCGTTTTTTTGGGCCCAGGTGACCTGAGCATTTAAATAAATGCATCCACAGGATTTCCTTGGGAAAATTACTGAGCACCTCACTGTCGTCACGCAGTTACTTCATAGATTTCCATTTCTGTATCTCACATACTCAGTTGTAAACACACGCACACAGCTCTCTTCTTCTTTTGCTTTAGAGATGTTGTTCCATGTTGCATCAGAGCAACAGTGAAGCACTACTCTATGTGCACATCATATTTTATTCATACAGGCTGCAGCACTGAGGCACGCTCCTTCCTGCGAGCCCAAAGCAAGCAGCTGTCAGAAATCCCCAGATACTGTACCCATTTCTACATCTACCGTAGTATAAGCCAATGGGAAAAACAAGAATCTCTAAGATGTACTGGTCAGAGTGAAATTCTTGAGACAATGAGAGAAGATGGGATTGACAAGCCCCTGCCAACCTTATTTTAAATTAACCTGCTTCTCTTTCAACCCTCAGAGCAGAAGGGCTGTCTGCATTGGAGAAACAAGCCTCTCTCTTTTTACCAGCCTCAAACAACACTTATATAACATTGCAACAGGATACTGTCACTTTCAATATTACACAGAGCATCTTGTTATCATAACAGTCCAACCCTGCCCCAGTACTTCAGCATTTGTCAAACTTTCAAAGGTATCAAAACAGCATCCTTTCATTCTATCCTGTGTTTATCTGATGTTATCATGCATAACTCATTTACTTTGAATGTATTTATTCAAAATACATGAATACATTTTTTAATTCATTATATACTGACTTTCATTAAAAACAAAAAATCCTCATGTCCACTTTTTACTTTTATTTGAGGGGTGTGTTAGGATCCATACTTCTAGTATCCACAGGAAGTGGTCTTCCCTTTATTTCCCAATACACTCCTTTCAGGCCAAACAGTGTTTGGCATTTTGTCAGTATACAGCGAAAACAAAATGTCTGCACATTTAACTCAAATTTACTCTTTTTTCAGCCTTACTTATTTTAGTTTTCATTGTATTAGCTCCTATTTCTATTATGTAGAAACCTGGAGACCTGGTTTTGGTTGAACTTGGTTTGTTGTAATTTAGGGCTGTTTTCATCAGTTTGGTTTGAACTTTGCACTTTGTACTTATGCACTTATTCTTTTCTTTATGATTTTGTGCAGACAAACCCCCATTATTTCATTACATATCTTCTTTGGGTTACGGGTGTTGCTGGAACAAGATGTGAAAACTAGGAGTGAGGCAAAACATCAACAACACAATATAACTTACCGCTTCTTCTTGCCAAATATCAGTGTTGCAAGCATGCAAAACAAATTCCTGCATTCTTTCTTTTTGGCTTCTTAGAGTTATTTTTCCCTCCTTAGTTACCCAGATATGGTGCTGTATCATAGATAATTGTCTTGCAGAATTGCTGTATTATAATTATCATGGGCAGATTATTGCCTAAGTATTGGTTCGTGAGTTACACAGAGATTCCCACCCCAAGTTAAGATTTATCCTGAGAAATACGGGGGGGGGGATACTCTTAAATACCTGCTTCCAATGTACCATAAGCCCAAAACCTAACTTCCCCCAATAGCCAAGTCATCGCCTTAAAATTTAAATGATTTATATTATGGTAGTTTACTTGTTGTTGCACATCGCTACAATATGACACAACACTGCATTAACACACACACACACACACACACATTTAATTGCACAAAAAAATCTGCTTGTTCACACATATAACCTTTTCTCTTAGAAGAGTTCCTTTTTTTTCCAAAGAATTTGGTTTTAAAACTTTAATGGCCAGGATGTTGCAAACAGCACAATCACAAGAGAATATTAGAAAACAAAGCAGAATTTAGAGTAGGCAGATATAGTCTTTAACAAGTATAGCCTTGTCCTAAAGACCGTTTAATATTCTGCTAAATTATATGGCTTAATGAAAACGGGTTCAAAAAATGAAACTAATGAAAAGTTGTGTATGTAATTAATTTCTGAAATTTCTGAAATGTAATTAATTTAGATAAAAATAAGCATATTATAACATACTCTTACATACACACAAACGTGCATAAAACCCATCTAGTTTTTGCCCAGTCTTAAAATATGTGTCAGTTTGAGAAGCACATTATCACAGTGGTTGTTATCATTTAAAACCTGCTCAGTCATGGTCATATTGAACTGATGGGACCAACAGTGAGGACATCAGAACATCAGCAACTTATCAACAACATCATCATTTGATTAAAAATAGGACATAAGAGCAGCAAGGCCTCTAACAATCTTCATATCTAATTGGAAAGGATATGTTGACAGTAGGCCTCTGGTGCTGCTCGACCTTTTGCACGCAGATTTGCGCGATGCTGATGAGGCCCATGGTTCACTACACATTTTGCAAAGCGTGCTTACAGACCATCCTATTATATGTACACTCTTCATGTTCCTCAGATGAATGCATCCAGACCACTGCACCCAGCTCACTGCCCTGCATAATTGTTCACACTGAACAGCTCATCAAAAACTGCTAAACAGCTTGTGTACAACAGCGCTCCGTGACAGACGAGCAGACTGTTGTCATGCCATCCTTTAATTATCTTTTTTTAAAGTAAAATAAAGTCAGGCAGTACGAGGCTGCTGTGATGTTCAGTGCAGATAAGATGCTGTTTTGACACTCCACCAGTATGGGTGTCAGTTACTTGAGATTCTGCTGTGGGTTGTTTGTGTAGGTGGTAAACGCAATATAGACTGCTGCATACTAGCAGCAAGAGAATATTTCTCCAGTGAAGTGAGAAAATAATTTTCAGTCATGATTCAAAACATATGCTTTGGCTGCATAAAACTCTGCTCTGCTGGGGCTTCGGTCTTTGCAAACACTGTAAATTGAAAACATGGTTTTTTTTTTCTGTGGTTTATTTCCCCATATATAACTACTCAACTGTCACTGCAATCTCATAAGGAACTTAGCTCAAGATATTTGTTATTAAACTTTTTAGAATTACAAAACGGACCATTTCATCCGGTTTCTGAGGAAATGTATGCTTTTATCTAGTGGACTCCAACTGGGTACTTAAATAGGATTTTGAGGTACATGTAATTACCTTGAATACCTATATTTTGCATTTATTTGCTTCTATTCTTTTTACTGTACTACATTACCTGGCACCTATTTAGATTCAGATTTTATAGACTAAGTATATTATTAACAAATTAGTTTCCACATTAATCCGATGGAAGGGATAAATGCTTCGTACACTTTAAATAACAATACAATAATGTCATATACATCATATATATTTTATATGATTTTACTAGCAGGTATTTTAGTGCATAAAGCCCATAAATTATTTCTGTAGTAAATGAGGTATGTTGCAGCTACATTTTACATGTGTTGAAATGTTAGGCAACAATGATGACTCTGTACTTTTCACTCACTCTGAAGACCATGTGAAGTCTTTTTTTTTTTTTTTTTTTTTTTTTTTTTTTTAAAAACACAAAAAAAAAAAAAAAAAAAACCA
>VUQS01005116.1:5327-23536 GCA_015108495.1 Heterochromis multidens
CCCCCCACCCCCACACACCCCACACACACACACACACACACACACACACACACACACACACACACACACACACACACACACACACACACACACACACACACACACACACACACACACACTTCTTGTAGGAGAACACTGCATATTCAGCTGTTGCTCTTTTAATTTCTTCCCTGTTAGCCTCTTATATTCCTTTTACTTCTTACCTTGTTGCATCTCCTGCCTTGGTTCTATTTCTCTGTATTAACTTACCTTAAGTTAACTTAACTTTGTACACTTTATAGTTGACCATCCAGATTCATACCAGCTTTGACTGAAAAATACAATCAGGAATGTACGGTATCTGTATCTGTATCTGTATAAGTATCTGTAATGATTTCTAGTTCCAGCTATAAGTTACAGTATATGCCCTTCTTGCTTTTCATGTAGTTACTTAATTAAGCACTTTAAAAATACCTTTTGCACCTGTTATGTTAAAATTGAAGAGTTTTTAATAACCTGTTGCCCCTCTTTTTTCTCCAGATCCCTGCAACAAATTAAAAAATTCTTTTCATGAGGTTTATGCCTCATTTTTCAGTTTATTAGTTGGCCTGGAGCAGCTGCATCATGCAATTGTGTGTTTACCCAGCAGAGGGCTAGAGCAGCACCAATTTGTAGGAACATCAGCACAGTTAAACGTCAGTACATCCCAACAAGTTAGGTGCTGGGTATGAAAATGTGCAAGGCTGCTCTAAAATATTCTATTTCTCTGTCAGTTTACGCTCCCTTTCTGCTTAACTGCTATTACCTAAACACATTTCCACATTAAATAAGAATACAAATGTCTTTGCAACATAAAAATGAGGATTTTTTTGGCCCAAATCATTTTTCAGTTTTCCTCATAGAGCCTGAATCCAGTTAATTCAGCACTGTCCATAACAGCCAGTGAACAACAAAAAAGCCTCTGCCACTCTCTCAACCACCATGGCCACTGTTGCCACGGAGACCCATTCAGATGCCCGGTGGTGACCTCTGACCTGAGGGGAGGCTGGTGAATGTAGCTAGAAAGGGGCGGCTGGGCTGGGGCATCTGGGGTATCATCTGGTGCCTAACAAAGCCCCTCGCCAGCTGGGGAGGAGGGCAGGAGATACAGAGAGAGGGAGCTGAAGGAAGGGGCACAGAGGAGAGGGGAGTGGAAAGAAAGAGAGAGCACCCTTTTCTTCTTGCCCTCTTCAGAGAGAGTGGCCATTGACACTGTGCATCTCATTAAAATCTGTGCACCCCCTTCTCCCCTCCTGTCCTTCTCTCTCTGGTGCACAGGGACCAGGCAGCTGCCTGTCCCGCACTGGCCATTCAAGCTCAAGTGCAGTCCACTGCAGGATAGAGAGAAAAAGAGCAGACAGAGAGAAGGGGGAGAAGGGGTGGGGTAAAAGCTTTGGACATATGCCACCACCACTGGGACTGGAGAGACTGCATGGTTGCATCTAAAATCTTTCTTTTGGAAACTTTTGTGTGGATTAAAATGCTGCAGTGCACAAATAAAAAACATTTTTTCCCAATTTAATTCCTCTTGAAAAGATTTCTCTTTGAGTTTTACAGCCCCCCGTCCTCTTACCACAGCAGATTTTTGTTGTTCAGTTTTTTTTGTTTTTTAAAAAAAACATGTGTGATGTCACCAAGGCGCCAGAGCTGGCCCCAACCTTGAGCAGATAGGCAGCAGGATAAAACATGCAAACAGCTGCTGGGTGGCGACACGCGCAATCACAGACTGCAAACAATGACACACACTGGTGTCCCCACACCCCTGTAGGACATTGTGGATATGCACAGGTCTCCCTGAGGGTCACGGTCATGCAGTGTTTGTGTTGTGAGTGTTTGTGTGTGTGCGCGCGTGTGTGTAAAGCAGGCACAGCAGGGCTTCTGTCAAAACAGAAAATCTGCCATGGGGTGCAAAAGGTGGGGGATCTATAATAAGGAAGGGGAGAAATTACTAAAATGATGGGCGGGGCTTTAAACTCCTGGGTGCTACGCTAATGAGATGATAACACTGCAGGTACTGGAGAATGAAGCATAAGCAGAGCTCCAAATACACAGAGGAATATAACATGTTTATGTGCATGCACAAATTCATTTGCACACACAAACACACTTGAGGCATGTGGTTGTTTCAGGAATGAGTACAGACCTGAAAACAGCATGAATCACATGTCTGGAGAAATCAGCCTCAGCTCCTTCCCGCTCCCTTTTCAACTCTTCCCAAGCTAGTTTGGACTCCTAAATTCAAGGGTACAGCACAGAGCCCTCTGTCCCCCACCTCTCTTTTCTCTGTCATCTCCACTGATGAATGGGGCTTTGCGTTCAGATTTTAATTACTGCTCTGTTGAGGTGGGAATTGGCCATGCATTAAATTGGAATGAGACACATTTTCCCCCTCAGCAGGGGAGGGAGGAGATTGGAGGGTAAAAGGAGAAACTGGTTACTGTATATTAATTGAACCATCCAGTGGCACAAAGTTCTCACATAACTGTGCAGGCCTAACCAAAAAAGCAGTTTGAAGAGAATAGTACACAGTTTAATATGCACAAAGCGACAGAAGAGGTTTACAGAGCAGTTCTACAGGATTTCTATAATATTCACGGGACTTGTTTTACCCAATTTATTCCCAAAAGAAACATTTCTCCCTTTATAACTATTTAGCAATGGAGCTGTACCTGGAGGAAACCATGGAGGCACAGAGGCACAGAACTGCAAGGTTCTTGTTTGGTTGACAAGGGCATATGCAGATATGATGAAGGGCTATCTGTGTCAATTACCTCTGATTGAAAAGGACATTACATGGGTCAAATTCTGTTTTGCACTCTGTCATTGCAGATTAACAGCATCAAATAAACCTGAGCTTCAAATCTATTCACACACACAAACACAAACATATAGAGAGAAGGTGGTTGAGGCTCGTATTGCATGAGTAGTGTTCAGGTGACCAATGAACACTAAGGAAAGGATTTGTTGTCCCCGTTTGTCTTTCTTTTTTTTTTTTTTTACATTTTAAGAAGTGGGGAAATCGGCATCTCATTTTTCTTTATAGCCACCAGCACCTAAATCCCATGAGGTATGGAGTTGATAAAAGAAATATTACAGTTTATGATCAAGACTTTATACTTAAATGGCTGATAAAATATAAACCCGTGGGAACCTACAAGGCAAGCTCAGTGATACCAGGGTTTACAGGGATGCTGGGAGAACAGTGTGTAGGGTAAACATTTCCAAAGAGCTTGTATTTTGCTGCATAGCAATGTGACAAGCATATACTGTATCTGGGCTGACAGCAAGAACAAATGTTTCCTTATTCTTGTTCCAGGTATACCATGTTCATTGATCAGTGTCCATCAGAGCTGTTTCACATAAGAGATGCCATATTTTCCAGTTGTGTGAGTCGATGAGAGGCACCCAAATACTACTGACTGCTGCTCTGATTGTGGCATCTGTTGTGCATTATGTCAAGTGGGGAAAAACAACAAAATAAATATAAAAGCTGTTAAATAAATTGATTTAAAAGAAAGGGCTCATTCTGGTAGTTAGGAGATACCTATCGGGCATCTGCTTTTCCAGGAACATCTGGTCATCCTTTTCTCACTTGACAGAATGGGACACCTTGCCTTAAAGCTATTGTGCTCCACTCCCCATTCAAAGAAAGCGACTCAAATAGCCACTGGTAAACAATGGATTATGAGATAGTGAGAGCAGCAAAGGAATCACTGGTGGTGTCTTCCAAATCCAGTCATAAGAGGGCTAGATTTTCTTTGAAATGTGGCATTTGGTAAAGAAAGTTTGATTGTGGATCCAGACAGCTGTGCTCTGTTGTGTCTTGTCTTCTGGTCATTAGTTGAGGTTATTAGCTGTTTCCTTCATTAGTCCTCTTCTAAAAAGATGATTCACGTTAGATATTTAGTACAAACCATGCATGCACTACTACACTTTGTTACCCCTGCAGAATTTGCTTGTTGTGTAGACTGTTTGCTGTACTAGTTTCAGTTGACTTGTAATTGTTTAGACACACAGTTTGGACTCATTAGATACTGCATTTAATTTTATGATGGAGGAAGACAATATACTATACCCAACAAGATACCCATGGTAGATTAGAGTGTCTGCAAAACAACTGCCCAACACTGAGGCTTTAATTTAGTAAATCAATGAAAATTCTGTGCAAAAGCGAATTAAAGGAATAAATTACTGAACATGCATTTAGAGAGAAAAAAAAAAAAGACAGGTCATGGACAACAAACAATGACAATAACCATACTCATAGTGAGCAGTGTATTTCTTGTGAAAAGAAAGTCCCACAGTTGCAGTTCATCTAATGCTCACTTGAAGGCTTGTTCCAATCCTCAATCCTCAATGTGAGTCAAACCTCATAGACTCCCATGTTGAAATGCTCAACTTGACATTAAGAATAAACATTAATACAGTCTAGTAAAAAAAGGAAGGGCATCAGGTGTAAAAACTCGTGGTGGAGCTACGCACTGTGGCGACCCCTCATTGAAAGGCTGAAAATAAAGCTGAAAGTAGCTTCTTCTTTGTCTTACCCTCTTTGTGACTCTTTGCAGCCTCCAAGAACCACTCACCCAGGAGCTGGGGAATGCACATTTTTCTCTTACAAACAATGGTTGTATCACATTCAATATGGCAGACAACTCTCAAGCAATCTGTGCATCACACAAGAAACCGCTGTAACTTGCCCATTTGGATTTAATAAGACCTATAGTTAAGGGTATACCTGCTTTATTTGACATTGATACTGAAACAGGTAGCTGTAGCTGATAGCCGTCTGCTAGGCCTCACCGCCGTTAATTTGAGTTTGAATTTGAGTTTGTGGTGTTAGTGGCTTTTGGAGTTCACTTCTGGTTCCAAAAGACTAATATGGCATTGGCCAAAATGCAGATGTTTAGGCTTCAAATTGCAGAATCCAGAAACCAACGGGTGACATAATGGTGGCTATATTCACTACACTGGCTAAACTTGACTGCTTCTTGGCAGAAAATATTGGTGTAAAGGACATAATTGGCATGAAGTGAGCTTATGTCTAGATCCTACTGAATATATTCTAATTAAATCCTTTTGAGGGACAGTGGGTTCTCCAGGACAAACATCTCACCAATAAATGTTGCCTAAAAGGATCTTTTCTATTAATAAAACTGACAATGTTCAGGTCACCTTGACAGGAGATGACTCCAGACTGAATGTGATGTTTAGTGAAGGATCATAGTACAGGGTAAGTACAGGGTTAAAGTTTAGGGTGCACACCTTGTGTGTTTTCCTTTACAGCTGTGTGGCTCTGAAGCAGCTGAAAAATTATAGACCCAAGTGTAAAAGACAATGTTATCTTTGTTCTTATTTTTTTCAGTTATCTACTATCTGTTGATAAGACCATAACCTGAGGTGTCCCAGTGAATACTCTTTGCATTCACTTGAGCTCAGCTGTTTTAAGGGGATTCATAATTGCAAGATGAGCTTGCCCAGCTGACTGTGGTCCTGGGGCAAATACAGCCATCACATGATTTGATTGGAGGTTTTAGGGGTCAGCACATGGTCATCTGTAGCCAGCTGACAAGCTGAGCCACTCTCTGATAAGAGACCAGACAGGCAAAGGACAGGAGAAGCATGACCTGGCAAACAACATGTGATCCTGAAAAAGATCTTTCTTCAGTTATTTTTGTTTGTCCTGTACATTCGCTCAAAATCTTTTTTGTCACTCATATTTGAAGTGTGTCATGCTCAACTCCTCTTAGTAAGCCCTTCTCTCCCATTGTACTGTAAAAAAGTGCTCTCTAGGTTTTATAGCCTTACATACACTTTCAACTACCACTAACCAACTACCACTTTCAGCTTCATTTAACTGTCATGTCCACACTAACGCTGGCACCTAGTCTGAAACATGTTTGCACAGTGAATATATGGGTTTTGTTTATCCACTTTTGGTCAACATGACAAACACACTGCCTGCTGTTAAATTAACAATTTACTTCATAAAGCATGTGAACTACATTTTTTTATTCTACAGATTTTTTTTTCTCTGAGAACAGTCTGATCAGATTTTCTCCCTCTGGCATGCTTTTAAATAAATTTACACAAGAACAAAAAGATTAAAGTTAATTATAGGTGATGATAAATTATCATAAATGGAAAGTAGGAACTGATTTTAAAGTCATCTGATTAAAGTAATAAGCCCCAGTAATCTTATAAGCTCAGACATCATTTAGAAGTTTATTCTATACATTATATTTCCAGTAAATATTTTTCCCATTCACTTGCCCTCACCTCTGCTAATTTTTCTTCCATTTTTCCTTACTCTTCATCTCCTCTTTATCCCACTTCCACACTCCATTCCTTCCATGGAGTTTTGGCAGCCAGCCAGGGGAAGCCTTGCTCTGTAGGTCTTCCCTCCTTGGCAGAGCTCTCAGTGTGTGTATCTGTGTGTGTGTGAGACATAAAGCTCTCTCTCATAATCACTGCCATTCAGCACCTCTTCGGAGTGTGTCCGTGTTTACATGAGAGGGGTCATGGAGCAGTCAATAGCTCTCTCTCTTTTTCACATCAAACATGTGCACACACTGTGCACAAATAAGAAAGAAACATGACACATGTTTCAACATACAGTCATTGAACTGCATAGAGTCCTGTGAAAACTAAGTACATCCTTACTGCTTCCTTAGGAATTAAGAGGGTAAGTAATCAAATGCACTAATTTATCAGCAAGTGTGACCACCTCAAAAAAACAGAAGTTTTGACAGTTTGCAGATCCGGAGGTGTGTGTTAACACAATGTCACAATCTTCTCAGGAGTGGATGTCCCAGCAAATTCACCCCAAGGTCAGACTGTGCAATGCTCAGAGAGACTGCAAAAAACCCAAGCGCTACATCTCAGACTTTAAAGGCCTCAGTTAGCATATTAAATGTTAAAGTTCATCAACTATGAATGGAAGGGCTGCCAGGAGAAAAGAGAACATGGCAGCACGGCTTAGGTTTGCAAAGTTGCATCGGAATGAACCACAAGACCTCTATTCTAGAGTCAAATGTGAGGCCATCTATCCAACAGTTAAAGTTTGGCGAAAATGCACAGCAGCAAATCTACAACAGAATGGCTGAAAAAGAAATGATTCAAAGTGTTGCAATGGTCCAAAGTCCAGACCTTAACCTGACTGAAACTGACTGAGAGCTGCGCATAAACGAATGCCCACAAACGTGTAAACAAGAGTGGGTCAAAATTCCTCTATAATGATGTGACAGACTGAAAAAGTCATACAGAAAATATTACTTCAAGTTGTTGCTGCTAAAAGTGGTTCTACAAGCTATTGAATCATGGGGTGTTCTCAGTTTTTCACAGGACAATAATAATAACTTTAATAATAACTTTATTTGTGCAGCACGTTTCAAAACACAGAGTTACAAAGTGTTTCACAGTTCAAACAAAAGCCACACATTAAAGTTAAGTATACATGTTCGAACATACAGACATACAGACACATAATCAACCATAGGGTCACACAGTCATTCCAACACACACACTTATATACATGTAAACAGTTGTGAACTCTGGCCCAAAATAAAGAGGAAAAGATTAAGGGAAAGCTAACCTATAAAAAAGTGTTTTCAGCAGTCATTTAAAACAAATCACAGATTCAGCTGACCTGATAGGCTGAGGAAGGCTGTTCCAAAGTTTGGGCGCCACAACCTCAAAAGCACGATTGCCTCTGTTTTTAAAATCAAGAGCTTGGGACAGTTAGAAGACACTGGTTAGAAGATTGGCGAGGCCTGCTGCAGTGATAAGGTTTCAGTCGCTCTGATATATAAGCAGGAGCCTGTCCATGTAGAGCTTTATATGTTAATAATAAGATTTTTAAAGTGGATTCTGAATTTCACTTGATGCCAGTGAAAGGATGCAAGAATAGGTGTGATATGTGAATGCTGCCTACATTCTGTTAGCAGCCTTGCTGCTGCGTTCTGCACTAATTGGAGACGGGCTGTGGAGGACTAAGAGATGCATGTGAAAAGTGAGTTAAACAATCAAGGCGGGGGAAAATTAAAGTGTGTACTAGAAGTTCCAGATGACTGAATGACAGTAAAGGTTTGATGTCTGCAATATTTCTGAGGTGAAGGAAACAAGATTGGATGAGCTTCAGGTGTGAGATTCAAAATTCAGATGTTGGTCAAAGATGTTCGTAGCAGATGATTTGATGTTACTGGTGAGTGGGCCGATGTACTGACTGACCTCCTTAGAGATACTGTCAGGGCCAAACACAAGAAACTCAGTTTTACTGGAATTGAAATGGAGGAAATTTAAATACATACAATTAGTAATGGCAGAGAAGCATTCGCTGAGGCATAAGAGGCTGTTAACAGAAAAGTACAGCTGTGTATCATCTGCATGGCAATGGTAGGAGATTTGATTAAAACTATTAAGTAGATGGCCCATATATTAAAAAAAAAACAGAATTGGTCCAAGGATTGAGACCTGGGGGACTCCACCTATGAGGAGTGCAGACGAGGACATACATTAGTTAATATGAATTCTGAAGTATCTGTTGGAAGATAAGAATGATAAAAAAAACATTTGAGAGCAGGACTGATGATGCCAATCCAGTTCTGTAATCTGTTAAGAAGAATGGCATGATAAGTGGTATCAATGGCAGCAGATAAGTCTAGCAGGAATAAACTTGAATGTTCAGCTTTATCCATGCGCATAAGACTGTGATTGCTAATTTTCAATAATGCTGTTTCAGTGCTGTGGTTTTGTTGGTAACCGGATTGGAATTTATCAAAGATATTGTTTCCCTCAATTAGCTGAAGGAGCTGATGAGTGACAACTTTCTCAAGGATTTTTGAAACGAATGGTAGTTTTGAAATTGGCCTGTAATTATCTAGAACAGTGGGATCTAAGGAGGGTTTTTTAAGCAGAGGTAAGATGCTGGCTGTTTTAAAGTAATCTGGAATGCAGCTAGATAAAAAAAGACTGATTTATAATAGAGAGAAGCCAGGGGGAGATGACAGATATAACCTCTTTAATTAATTTAGGAAGGATAATGGGCAGGAAGAAGTGCGCATGTGTGAGACAATATCAAGCAGATCTGTCGTGGAAATCAGTTTAAACTCAGACAACAGAACTGGGTGAAAAACTTGGGCAGGATGAAAGGTTACAGACTTGAACTGCGACCTGATACTGTTGATCTTGCCAGTAAAGAAATCTAAATCTTGGCATGGACAGCAGACTGAGGAGGATTAAGGAGTCTGCTGATGGTGTCAAACAAGAACCTTGGATTATGTTTATTATCATTAATCAAACTAGAAAAATAAGATGTTCTCGCACTCTTTTATGAGTTGGCTGAGTGTGGTTAGTAACTCCTTCTTGTGGAGGTAGTGAAGATGGAGGTTTGTCCACCTGCGTTCAGCTTTTCAAGACTGCCTTTCAGGACTGCATTCAGGAATGTAGAAACATTTGAAAAGTTTTTCTTTTCCACTGATTATATATATTTAATATATTCTAATAATGTCTATATTAAACCATATAAATAATCAGACTTTTAACACTCAATTTTGGGCAAATTTATCTTCTCCTGGCTGTCAATGATACAGTGAGAGGGAGCATCCCTGTTATGGATATCTTAGACACATATCTCTGTGAACACAGCAGCTCCACCAACCTGCTGTTAAGACGTTCTGCTTGGTAGAAGAAAGTTGGCTTAAAGTGAAAAGAGTTAAAATGCCCTGACAGTGGGTGAAGTGAGGGGCTGTACCAGTGCCCTGTATTCAATAAATAAGGATTATTTTGGACAATTGATGACCAGGGATAAAAAAAAATGTAGGGGTAAAAATAAGCATAACAGGTTCCCTTTTTTTAGAGGAACGTTTTTCTATTGTTTGTTAAGCCACCTAACACTGACCTTGAATGACCTGAATCATTCAAGCATAAAAGGGCACCTAACTCAAGGGATGAACCAGTGTTGTGTCTACACACAAAAGATAACTTAGCAAAGAACCAATTTGAAGTTGCATCTTTAGGCACTTTGTTACTAGCAGCTTGTTGTAAAAACATATAATTTGTTCCCATTTCTTTAGTTGAATCTATGAGAAATGCCAAAGATAACACAGTTCGACAGACATAAAACAGTATTTTTCCACCAGCAAGATGATTCCCAAAGAACTAACTTGGCATATCTTGGCATGGTGTGCAAAGGGAGAAATGGCTGATTATTATGTAATATTATTATATTATGTAATATGGGAAATTATGAGATTTGTATAATTTACAAAAACTGTAATATCCTGTCAGAAACATGTGGATGGTCATTTCATGAAATTGTAGCTGCTGTGTGATATTTTGGCTTGTTTGCTTAAATGGTATCAGAATAATTTATCAGGCAAAATATCATAACTATCTCAAAGGTTTTGAAAGTTCAAAAATGTTCTGTGAGTATTTATTTTTCTTATTTTTTGGGGCACTTCATGTTTTATGAGTAATTTGTAACATTGCAGTGGAAGCTGAATGATTTTTGAAAAAGCCACACTGACAATCATAGATCATGCTTTTTCAGATTATTTACATGTACATGTGTTTTAAAAGTGAAATTTTGGGAAGGCAAGCAAGAATGGAGGATGGTAGGTAATAAGAAGATATAGAGGGATTCTCTGCTTTAAATTATGGAATAACTTTAGCTCACAGTGTCAGGGGTTGATTAACTAAATGTGCAACTTTATGCCCTGCAGAATCTTTCAAGGTTTGAAAAATTAGCATGTCAAATGAATTAAAAGAAGACTAATTTTTTTAAATAAACTAGATATGTTTAAGCAGCATTATCACCATCCACTATGAAAGCAGAATGTTTATTAGTTAGTCTCTCTGGGTGATGATGGACTGATAGCACTACAAATGTTCATAATATTATTCTTTGATGCATTACATTTTTTGTGGTATCATATATTTTCAAGACAATCTGTGTGTGAGACATGAATAATCCAATGTCTGTTTGTTTTAGAAACATATCACAAATATCTTATAGGCTGAACCTTGATCTATCCTGAGTCTGATTGTTGCTGCCACATTAAGATACAGCATCTTAGTTCTGCTGCAGATGCAAGGAAGTTTTTTTTTGTATTATTACACACTTTAACTGCTAACATGTAACATGAAAGGCATTGTCATAACTTTTCTTTGTGAAATTGATACCTGCTTGTCAAGTGGTGACATGATCATGCAGGTTTTGTACAAAGCAGAAGATCAACTAAACTTAAAAGAAAAGACTTGATGCAAATGTCACGCATGTTACAGCCTCTTTCACTTTCAGATTTGTATTGATGTCTAAAGCAGACTGACATCTAAAATGGAGCTGGCACATGCTGAAGTCATAGGTTATCTGCATCACTTCAAATAAGAAACATGAGCTGTTTACTTTTAATTTTACAAATAATGCTTAAGATTTCAGTTGTTTTTTGTTTGTTTTTTGTTGTTGTTTGTTTTGCTGTCTGTTTACTTCCAGTCAGCACTGCTGTGTTGAACTCCCAGTTTTTAGCTGAGTGTTTACAGTATTGTACCACAGAGTATGCCCTAAATTTGATTGCACTCATTATAAGTATCTGGAAGTCTTCACCATTTTTTTTTGCAGTGGAAGCTTGCAGCTGTAAGCAGGGCAACCTGTACCACAGGTTTGAATGTATGGGCTTATGGTGATTACAGTCACAGGTATAAGGAAATATTTGTCTCTGCTGCAAAGACTATAAAGATTACTGGTATGGAGGACTGTGGCTTGTTTTCTGCCAAGCTCTGTTTTCGTTGTTTTGTCTGTTATTCTTTTTTTCCCCTCTAATAACTACCCTGTGCAAGCCTGAGGGTCTGGGGGCCCCTCCCCTTATATTGGGATGTTAAGAGTGGGTATGTGAGCAGTTTCGCTGTCTCTGTTTGAATCTCAAATAGCCCTGGGATGTACTACTCATCACTGGGTGGCAATTCCGCTTCTTGAAGAAATGACAAAACACTTTCAGCTATGGCACCGATTATCTTGGGGCCTGTCCAAACAAAATGACCATTTACTATGTTAGAGAGTTAATATTCAGGATCCTGGTAACTAACTGGGTTAAGTCTGTATTTTTATGAAGTGCTGCCAGTATGTGCTTGCAGTATGTTTCTGGGTATATTTGTGTCTAAATAAATTTGTTTATCTGCACAACTCTGCTTAACTACAAACAGAAAGGGTAACCTGATGGCTGGTTTTTGTCTACCACCAAACAATAATCTAAAAACAACAAAACAAAAACAGTTGGTTAACAGCTGATTGATTCTTTTGTCCAGGCATGCTTTACATCTGCAAACCTAAAACAAGTAAAACAAACTGAGATCATTAGATATTATATTTGCAATTTTACACAACAGAAAGCAGTCACAATAGCACACATTTAGTTTGTTTAGGGACAAACAGTGAGGGCAAAGCTCCTGCTGTGAAACAATTGGCTTATACTGAGAACATGTGATAAAGTGAGCTGACGTCAGGCAGCTGTTTGCTGCCTGCCTTCTCTTTCCCTGCAGACCTCACTATCGGAAATGCTGAACTGGTTAAAGGAAGCTTTAATTACTGACTTTTTTTAAACATTCTTGCAGTATTTTGTTGGTTGAGATGATTTCATCTTTTGTTTTGAAGACAAATCCTGAGTAAAAATCACATCAGCAGCACTTTTTATTTCTCTTTGTATGTTCACACATCACATTTGCCAACCTTTTGTATGTTTGCAGTATTAATAAAAATGTGATTAAACAAATGTGATGAAAGTGTGTAATTAACACAATGACATACATTTAGCACAGTGAACATTCAATAGATGCAATGTGGCTCTTGATCAGTTGGTTAAACATAAGGTCCAAAACACCCATTGCCTATAGCATTTTTCAAGAAACAGCAGCATTGAGCCTAGAACTGGTTTAGCAATTCTCCAAGCAGATTAGGATGCCTACTGCATACTTGCAGAGGATTGGGCAAGCAAGCACAGAATCCAACAGTACAGCAAGACAGATTACCACAGTGGCACATGGCTGCCGCAGCTACAGTGGAGACTTTCTTCTGATTTCTTTCTCTCATTTCCACAAGCATGCAGGCATTCACAAACAACAATGACGCAACTCTTTTCAGATATGTGCCACAAGCAAACATACACCCAAAGGCACACATGACACACACCAGTACCCAAGCCTGATCACCTGGTGTTGCTCTCTTCTGTGTGAACAGAGGTCTTATTACATTCAACAATAAAAATAATTGTATAAGCATGCACAGTTAATGCAATGTTTGTTTTCACGTCAGAGATTATCAGCTCTGTTCATTCAAAGGGAAATGCAACTCTTGGGTTTCGACAGTGCACACTGCAGAGTCTGTTTTCTTTTTCCATTTCCTAAATGTCCCAAAACACCTGTTAGAACCCCACAGAGACCCTGTTCCATTCATCTGTACATGTAAAGAACACGTAAAACCAGCAGAAAATAGGAGTAATATACATCTCAGAGAATGAAGACCAAGAGGCACTTATTCAAGTCATAACATCTGTGGGTCAACTGCATGCACTGGAGAGTTGTGAATATACAGCATGAATTCTCTGTTTATGGCTTTTGAGTACAGGGGGAAAAACTGGCAGAGCACAAAGAAACAACAAATGGGCTCAAAAACAGGAAATAAATTCATTTCAATTTTTAAGGATATTTTACATTTACATTTTCCGCAAAAATACATGTGCCCTTTTATGCATGTCTGCTAAATCCTTCTTTTTTTCCTTTTAATGGTTCACAAGTGTACACAATACTTTCACCTTCGGCACATATGGAAATCCTGTGAAATGAAGATATTTCTCAGTAACTGCTGTTAGAAGATGACAGGATCCCTTTTAATTTGAAGCGTTAAGGCACCAATGCTCTCTACTGTTGTGGATGCTTTTCTCACATAAACAGGAATATAAACAGAAACATCATGACAAAAGAAACTAAACAGTAATAAAAATAAATAATGAAAATAATGAATATTTACAACAAAAAAATAGGAGTTTAGTATGTGCTATGACTAGAAGAAGTCTCAATAAGGATGCTGGTGTAGAAACACTGCATCATGTAATATAGACAACCGGAATTCAGTGTCCTCTGTGACGACTACGACTAATATGAAGGTAAACACTGACAGAAAATTTCTTATGTGATCCATTCCTATCTGCAAACCCAGAGCTCATTGCTCCTCTTCATTATTCCCAAGAATGTCCTACCAGAGTTTCAATGCTACTGTTTTCTATAAGAATATAAAACTGGAACCTGCTCTTGAATAAAACCATATATGTTGTACAACTGAACATGTATTGACAGCAAAGGGTTTATACAAGTCATACATTCACATACACAAAGACTGCTGGTGCTGCATTGGTAAAAAGCTCTGTCTGCTTGACTACATTGAGCAGGTCTGATCCAGTCTTAAGGCTTGGAGTCCTGCAGGGCCAGCGAGGGTCTCAGGGCCCCAGTGGTTGAGAATAGCTAGGTGATCTATATTCATTGGCCAGCTTTGGTGAGGCCTGCTGTCATGGCCTCCCCACCCCCATGACAAGCCAAACCAGGGACCTGTGTGTGTGCGTACTCCTCATGGTGCTAATGCAGTCTGACAGAGATGAATGGACCTGGACCACACGGTTTTCAGCAATGAGGAGTCCAGAGTGAGGGGAGTTATCTGCATGAGGCAAAAAGGGGGAAGGAATGGAGAATGCGTAGGTGAGGACAGAAGAAAGGGAGAAAAAGGAGAGACTGCAGGGGTGAGAGGAGGGAAGAAGAAGAAAGATAACATCAAGGAAATAAGGGACTGGAAGGGGGAGGATGCAGGTGCTGGACTCAGTCTAGACTGGGCTGGTTGCACCCCCACCTTGTGCAACTAGCTCCTAATTGGCACTGCATCTCCACTGGAGGTGAGGATGGAAGAGATCATTTGCGTAAGAGAATGGTGAAGACAAGAGAATGACTGAAGAAAGACAAAATAAGGCGAGAGGTATAGTAAATGGAGGATTAATGCACATAGACAATGGAGGGAGGAGTAAAAGTGATGAGCAGGAGAGGGTTTTTGCAGAAGAGGAAGAAGGAAAAATGGGGGAAAGAGAAGCAGAGAAATGGGGGCTGGTCCCATTAATGTTAATCAAAACAGCTCTGACAGGTCCTAATGAAGGTTTCTTAAGAAAGGTTATTCATGATTTCTACTTATATGCTCAGTGTCACATATCCATGCCAGAGTGGTAAGAACCAAAGTATTCATCTTTGGTGCCCTCAGTTAATTTTTGTGGCAAAAAGAGTAATATTTTATTTTAAAAAAATAAGAAAGCATAATTTTTTGTTGCTAGCTGGGCTCCTAGTAACTGTAGCCTTTGCTGCCACACGACATGACAAAACATCAAGTGCAAATGTAAATAATCTCGATAACCTATCAAAAAACAAGTACAAAGGCTTCTTTATCCTGTGCAGAAAAACACCTTTCCCCATATTTTCTGAGATCTTTGTCTCTCTGACTCACGGTACCTGTTTTTTTCAGCTGCTAATTTAAAAAGATATTTGCAATAGATCTCTGTAAAAAGTAGAGTGATAAATAAAAATGTAATACAAAAGTTAAAATATGTGTCATGAGATTAAACTTTGGATTCAACATTTTGCATTTTGAAAGCTTTGATTGGATATTATTTGGTCTTGTTTACCTGTTAGCAGTCCCTAAATATTACAGTGACATTTGTTTATTAGTTGGATTATCGATCAGTATAAGAATAATTAGATTAAGTTTGGATAATGCCACCAAGAGGTCATCTGCAAAGCTCGACATTCACTTGTAAAACATTTTTTGAACATTTTTGATGAGCCATTACTTTGTAAATGCATGCAAAAATTTGTAATTACATAATTACTTAGTTGGTTTAAAGATATGTTTGGATGGATGTTTAGCTAAGTCTAGAATAATTACATCAAATACACGAGAATATGTGAGTGGATGATAATTTATCCTGCAAACACTGTCTGAGCTGAATATCGTTTATAGGTTGATTCAAGACATTGTTAAAAAATAGATACAAAGTGAAAGCTATGCTGAAGTCTGCAAAGTTACCTGGCTGTTGGCTCAATTTCTTTCCTGGACTTTATAGCAAAGGGGAGTTTACAGGATTTTTTTGTGTATTATCCTTTTATTAATTAGAGCAAAACTAAAATGACCCAAAAAATTCACTTTGAAAGACTAAAATAGCCAAAGTAAACACACAGTGAGCTGAATTCTTAATCATAAGCTTTTGTTCTCAGGAGTTGTGTCCTGCCTGCTGCTTGCTCTACTCAGGCTTCCTTGCCTAAACCACACGGAATATTTCCAGTAGTATGAATACATTTGGAGTGGACAGCATTGGGTGTAATATTTGACAAAGTAATGGTGTACTTTGTAATGCATTACTGTAATCACATTACACTTTTCTGTAATGCTATAATGTAAAGAATTATTGTACTAAATCCAGAAATCACATTAAAGACCCTAGACTAAAAGTCCAGTCAGCTGATTTCAGTTTAAGTCGAGCAAGGAGAAAAAAGGCAGAGCACTCTAGAACTTTTGTGGAGTAGGGAAATGGACATTCATTTTCATTTGATTGCACAAAGCCGCAAGAACGCGGCATAAAGTGTAAATTTTGCCCAGGTCAGAAGCAACTATTGACTGATGCTAACACAAAATCAACTTTTTGCAAGCATCTGGAAAGGCAACATGCTAACACAAAGGTAGTAGCAAGGAACCCAGAAAGATGTTAAAGCTGAGTGTATGCCCACCCTGTCATGGTCCTGGGTCTTGGACCCAGCATTTTGGACTCCTAAGATCAGTTTATACTTAATCATGTTCAGTTTGATTCTTAGTCTGTTTACTGTTTAGTTATTCTCCTTTGTGTTTTCATTTGTATTTATCTGGTGTTACAGCTGCTTGCAGTTATTGTTTACTTTTTATCTTACCTCCAGAGTATTTTGAGTTCTTGGTTTCTGGTTTTGCTTTATCCTTAGTTGAGTTTATATTTCCTTCGTATGGTGTTTTTAGTTTTGCTATATTTTTATAATAGATCTCCTTGGTCATACTCTCAGTTTAGTCAGAGTTGTGGCTATAGTTTCCACTTCCCTCGTGTTCTTTGTATCTTGTCAAGCCTTTGTCTCTGTGTTAGGTGTTCCTTTGCTATGTTACTTCCTGTGTTATTTTGATAGTCATGTTTCCTTGTGCCTTGTATTTGGTTTTACTTCCCCCCGTCTCATTAGTCTGATTCAGTTCACCTGTGCCTTGTTTTCCCCAGCTGTGTTCCCTCTCCCTAATTACCTCGTGTGTATTTAAGCCCTCAGTTTGCCTTAGGTTTTTGTATTGTCATACTGTTTGTTTCCCTGCCTGTGAGTTTTCCCCCACTTTCTTTATGGACTTTTTTTTTTTTTGGTCTGTTGTTGGATTACACCTTTGCTAAACAAAAATTAGTTTTTGTTTATGCCATGCCATCACAAAGTCTGCATTTGGGTCCACTTTTCACATCCTCATCTCCAACGCATGACACACCCAAGCCAAGCAGCAAAAGCTTGACCTTCAACAGGTAACAAAAGCAGTGATAAACAATCAGGCTTGTGCTCTACAGGCTGGTTTTCAACCAGGCTGTGTTAATTCTCTAATACTAAAAGAAAGCATGAGTTGCAGAATGAGGATGCAAATGCAGACTCCAAGACAGACCTAGAAACAAGTGAGCCTTTCATTTTGTCTGATTCAAAGCACAACACAGTTAGTGGTTGGGTGAAGCCATTTATTATCAAACAGTTTACCCTTTTTAAATAAACTATCCAAATGACCCTGATCAAAAGTTTACATACCCTTGTTCTTAATACTGTGTATTGCCTCCTTTAACATCAATGACAGCTTGAAGTCTTTTGTGGTAGTTGTGGATGAGGCATTTTATTTTCTCAGATGGTAAAGCTGCCCATTCTTCTTGGCAAAATGCCTCCAGTTCCTCTAAATTCTTGGGCTGTCTTGCATAAACTGCACGTTTGAGATCTCCCCAAAGTGGCTCAATGATATTGAGGTCAGGAGACTGAGATGGCCACTCCAGAACCTTCGCTTTTTTCTGCTGTAGCCAATGAAAGGTCGACTTGGCCTTGTGTTTTGGATCATTGTCATATTGGAACGTCCAAGTGCGTCCCAT
>VUQS01005118.1:3393-13744 GCA_015108495.1 Heterochromis multidens
TCTGTCTCTCTCTGGCTTCTGGGGGGCGTTATTGCGGCTTCTCACCCTCAATATCAAGTACATTTCGTGACAAAAGACGCACACACACACACACACACACACACACACACACACACTCTCACACACACACACAAAACAACAAGATTGTAGATTTGTGTATCTTTGTATTTTGTGTATCTGCTTCTCATGGTTTTTTTTTTTTCTTCCAGATGCTTGTTTGTTTGTTTGTTTTTTTTCTCTTGTATGTTTTGTCTTACAGGTGCAGCAGCTGATGACCTATTACATTTTTCTATTTGTGCTTTATCCTTATACTTTCTCCCTTTTTCTCCCCCTTTCCGTTCCTTTTTCTTTCTTTTTTTTTTCTTTTTTTCTTCTCCCCCCTGCCTGTCAGCTTAGACATTTTCATACTACACATGTACTGTAATAACAATAATAATACTAATAAAAATAAATAAACACATGAAGAAGATGAGCCTATAGAGAATTTATAGAGCTCATCTTGGAAGAGCAAATGTGTTTGGTACAACATCGCATTCAGATCGTAATTCTGATTGCAAAAACTACCAGACAAGACAGGCATTAAAAAAAAAAAAAGAACTTTAAATGTAATGACTAGTAAAGGGAGAGAGTTGGCTTATATGATGGAAAAGGAAAGTAGATATACTGTGTATGCAAGAGACCAAGTGGAAGAGAAGCAAGGCCAGGAGGCCTTGGATTCAAGGGGTAATCTTGAAGAAAGAGCATGTAAAGTGTTGTGGAGGTGAAGAGAGTGTTAGACAGGATCATGAGTTTGAAGCTGGAAATTGAAAGGGGTGATGTTTAATGTTGTCAGTGCATAATCTCCACAAGTTGGATGTCAGTTAGAAGAGAAAGAGGAATTCTGAAGTAAGTTGGATGAAGTAGTAGAAAGCATTCCTAAGGGGTAGAGAGTGGTGATTGGAGAGGACTTCAATGAAAACATATGTGAAGGGAACAGAGTTGATGACGAAGTGTTGGGTGCATATGGTGTTAAGGAGAGGAATGCAGAAGGGCAGATGATAGTGGATCTTGCAAAAAGGATGGAAATGGCTCTGGTGAAGTACATACTGTACTTCAAGAAGAGGGAGGAACATAGGGTGACACATAAAAGTGGAGGAAGGTGCACACAAGTTGAAAGAAACAGAAGACTGCAAGGTGGTGGCAGGGGAGAATGTAGCTAGGCAGCATCAGATAGTAGTGTGCAGAATGACTAAGGATTAAATGATAGAAGCTGAAGAAGGAAGAATGCTGCACAGAGTTCCAGGAGGAGTTGAGACGGGCTCTGGGTGGTAGGGAAGAGTTACCAGATAACTGGGAAAGTACAGCTGAAAAGGTGAAAGAGGGGAGAAGGTATTTGGTGTATTCTCTGGACAGAGAAAAGAAGACAAGGAGATCTGATAGTGGAATGAGGAGGCACAGGAAAGCATTCAAAGCAAGAGGTTAGCAAAGAAAAAGTGGGATAGCCAGGGAGATAAAGAAAGTAGACAGGAGTACTGGGAGGCTGAGCGTATGGCAAAGAGAGAGGTGGCAAGCACAAATGAGAAGGTTTATAGTGAGTTGTATGTGAGGCTAGACACTAAAGAAGTAGAAAAGAACTTGTATTGATTGGCTAGACAGAGAGATCGGTTGGTATCCATTCAAGAACAACTGTTCAGTTATTCAGTTATTGTCAAGGTATTTCATTGTTGACCAACAATGGCAGACAGGAAAGGTCAAGAGAGAACTACAGTTAACATAAGCTTATCCAGTCTAATCTGAAGTTGTTTGTGTATAGTGAAAATGATTCCTATTTTACTGACTGAAAGATGTTCACAATATCATTCCCTTCAAGAATTATCCTGATAATACATTTCTAAGAAAACCATTACTCTATTAAATTAAAAAGGAAGCAAAAATGTGCCAGTGACAAGGCTAATAACAGAGAGTATAACTGTTCTCTGTTATCCATGAGACAGGCTATCAACAGTTTTCATAAGAAAACTAAAAGAACATATGTGGTCTCAGCGAAAATTACACATCAAAGACAGGAGGAAGATTAATTAGAGCACACATCAAAGACTGGATTCTTAGAAGAGAAGCTTTACATGATCACATGGGTGACTCATGGTGGTTCTTAGCACATATCACATATATCAACCTTATCTCACTTTTTTTTTTTTTTTTTTCACACACACCCCCACCACCACCACTAATAAAAGCCTTAATGTTTATCACAATAGAAAACCAGTACATCCTATTTCACTTGCTCTCTACTGCCTGGATTTGATGGAATTCCAAAAATGCCACCAGCAGCTTTGTGTTTACATTACAGGGCGACATATACGGGACAATATAGTGTTTTGATGAACAAAAGTGCTTTCTGCATCAGAGATCAATCAGATGAAATTCAATTTTCCTTATACGGCTTTGGTTGCCGCAAAATGTTATGTAAGCTACCACAAATGTAACTGTGTGTGGCCTCACTAAGCATCAGCTCAGCAGCAGTTTGCTCATTTTCTCTTTCTTTCCTTCAGAATAGGGAGGGATGAAACTGAAGTGATGAGGGAGACGCATGCAGAAGACTACACAGCAAACACACTCTAGCATTAAGTCAAGCTTTGGTATCAATAAAGTATGCATAAATATATATATTCCTCCCTGCTGTTTTGAAGACCAGAAATAATATATGCACCCCCTTATGCTGCAGTCATTTATTATACTGTAGCTTCCACAGTGCTTATGAACAATTTCATTAATGTATCCAATATTCAGCTAGCAGTCATCAATATAAAAAGGCTGAATTAATCTTACTGTGTCTCTCACATTGACTGATTGCCTTGTCTTCTATACACTAAGTGAATTAATTATGTAGTCTCGTGTCAGCTTATGAGCACCTGAGAGGAGAAAAGGAATTAGGAAAACTGATGAAAAGATGTGTAGTACAGTTCATTAGAGACAAATCATGCAATGATTCAGATTTTATGATTAATATGCATGCTGATGAACATAGCAATATTAAAGAATGTGAAATTCAATTTCAGGACCTCTGGTGCGCGCTGCTTGAATATCAACTAATGACGATCAAACATTTAGTTGGCAGGACCAAGCTTGTGTAGGTTTTCGGCATATGTGTACATGTATCCCTGCGCTCTTTGAAATTCATGACGGTGTTAAAGCCCCTGGTTTTAATTAAACCAATTCAGGCGCAGTGGCAAACTGCATTGGTTAATGCAGTGCTGTGGAGCAAGCAAAGGCAAACTGGGAGGTCATAGCAGCAGGGACTACTCTGCTGCGAAAGCACTAATAAAAGCTTAGTTGGGGCAGTGGCAAAATGACAAGATGAGAGCAAATGAAACTTAAGGAGAGCAAATCATTGAGGAACAATCTCTGTATGAAAAGTAACTCAGTTATTTTTGATAAATATAGATTACTTCTTGTGGTGCCCTTCACAGTAAAAATCAATGTACATGTGTCTGTCTCTCCCTATGAAATATTCAAATGTCTGTCACAGTAACTGTGCACAACGTTGAAAAGGTGACTTTTGAAATAATTGAGATTACAAAATTACTAAAGCTAGTTACTAGGATTGCAGTAATGTAACTATTTTGATAACTCAGTTAAATGAAGCAACTTATTACATTTGATTACTTTTATAAACTTGGGACACTGAGCCTTTATTTTTACTGCCAGAGATGAGGGAGAGAGAACAACATGCAGTAAACAGCACAGGGGAGACTCAAACCCAAGCCCCAGGAGTAGCCTTTTGGCATATGGGTCACCTGTTCAACCCAGTGAGCTATATCAGCACCCTAGTTGGTCTCTTTTAGAGAGCAAAATAAATCAAAGGAAGAGGTCAAGAAGTTAGAGGGCCCTGCTGTTCATGTTGCATTTGGGAGATTTGTTGTTCTTTGTTTTGTTTTGGTTTGGTTTGTTTTTTGTTTCCATCATTTTCACTCATGTTTTTATTTCACTTTTACCTGCTGGTCAGTTTAGTATGGTGGCCCCAAGAGGTGAAATGCACTGCAACGTAAGATAACACCAGCAAATAGAAAAACGCTGCAAAAGCACAGAAAACACAACAAAAGTTGAAGAAAATAAAAGCTCACCAAACACAGCGGAAGTAATTTTGGGGAGACATTAATGTGACTAAACAGCTGCAGAAGTGACAGAAACCGAAACATGCGAAGGATTTCACCGAGATGTGCTTAAAAGAAGCAGAGGATTCACCGGAGGAAAAGATGCAGGTAATGATTCATATAATACTGTAGATACATGTTTGCTATTAGTCGTTTACCACAGCTGGTCCGTCACGTTATTGTCTCCCTTAAATCACTTCTGTTGTGTTTTGTGAGCTTTTGTTTTTCTTGTGAGCTTTTGCGGCATTTGTCCCACTTCTGTTGTGTTTTATTCAACTTTCGTTGTCTTTTGTGTGTTTTTGCAGTGTTTCTGTATTTGCTGGTGTTTTCTAAAATTGCAGTGCATTTGACCTCTCAGGGCCACTGTAGTTTAGGGCCTAAAAACCACTGGGTCGGGTTTAGGAAAAGATTGTGCTGGCAATAGAGAAGCTGACTAGAAATTCTCCAACACTTATTTGGATGGCAGTTATATTTTTAGAAAGCTAACTACTGCCCAGAGGCCAACAGTACTGCTGTGAGAATATAAAGTCAGGTGACGGTCTCAGTTAATCCAGAAACATGTTTCCTCCATGAAATTCTATGGTATTACCCATCAGCACCCAATCCTGCCATTACTTGCTGTTAACGTTCATCGGGGCCTGCAAGCACTGTAGCAGTCAAGTAGCTTATGTCAGCCATTGCACAGTGGTGTACTGATGCAATTTGCTGTAATTGCCAATGACATGATCTGACACAAAGTATAGCTCCAAACCATCTCAACAGATGTTTCACTGGAGCACCTTTTGGTCCTTTGAGCTAAGCATTCCTCACTTACCACTGAAGTCTGCCAAGTCTGTCTGATGACAGAAGGTAATGGCAGGGTGAACAGGGAGTCATTAGAGATGGTAAAGGCAGTGCACCATGGAGTGTTTTGGGGTTAAATAATAATGTCTAAAGCTTGTAACAATCCCCAAAGGCTTTAAGCCTAACATGCACTTACTGCTGCATGAAAGTCTCAGCAAAGTACAGTTTTTTACCTTCAGGTTGCCACTTGACTTTTGAAAAGTTGTCCTCATTTAGGAACATATAGGAAAGAAGATTCTCTTTCACTCCCTCCCACTATCTCAAGTGGAAAATTCAACTCGCCCACACATCTTATCTTGGGAAGCAGGCAATCTTCCATGTATCTACAATTATCTCTCAGGCCTGTGGCATTCCTGTCTTCATACCATTATGATTCAATTATGACTAGACACTAGCTTGTTTACTGTTCTCATTATATACTTATTTAAGCTATAGATTATGTGATTTTGAAGTATTTTATTTCTTTATTCATTTAAACTCTGTCTAATGTCTACAAGATTACTCATATATTATAAAAGGTTTAGAGCTTTATGTACATCTGAGATCACAGAGTTGCATCCAGGTATTTTTACATCCATAATTTTACTCTTATTCAGATGTGTAATCCACTACCCTTTTAAAATAAATTAAAAAAAATAATAATAATTTGCAGCAGCTGAGAATAAACATCTAAGCTTTTCATCTGCATCTTTTTGTAGCCAATAAAGCTATCGGGTCAATTAAAAGCATGACATACAAAAATAAAAGCTATAAGACTTTTATTTGATGCCAAATCCTTGAAACACCTTAAAAAGAAGAAAAACCTTAAAATACCTTCAAAATCATTTTGATGGTACACTGACTCGTAATGTGGTGACTGGCCTCTCTTCCATTCCCATTCCAACGTCTGTTCTGGCAGTATATACGCTGGGTGAGTGGGTACAATCTCCTGGGAAAGGTGCATTGCCAAGGACGCTGAGAGTGGAGCTTGGCAAGATACAAGGCCAAGCAGCAGGGGACTGGCTGAATGACCTCTGAATGCACAGAGTCAAGAGGAAGCAATATGCAAGGAAGCAGGAAAGAATAAGCCAGCGCACTGTTACAGTGGCATGCAAAAAATTGGACACTTGGGGCAAAATGTCTGTGAGTAGCTGAGAGAGTAAAAGATGAGGAATAATGTTAAATATGACGTCTTTTTAAAATATATTTTAAGCAATATTATTTGCACATTTGCACATTTTACAGGCTCAAAATAACAGATAAGCAGAGGTTTGGGCATCCTACACCCCCTTTGTCAAGTACAATTTGTAAATGCTTTTTTGCAGCAGCTGAGAAAATTCAGTTGTCGATTAGGGGATTTTTGCCCATTCTCTCTGAAAAAAGCTTTTAGCTCTGTGAGATTGTTGGGCTGTCATGCATGCACTGTGCTTTTGAAGAGTACCCACAGGTTTTCAGTTTAGGTCGGAGGACTCTGAGGGCCAACTAAAAATTTTCAACTTGCGCCTCTTAAGGTAGTACATGGTGGATCTGTGGTGTGTTTAGGATCATTATTCTGCTTTATACCATCCTCTTTTTATCTTCTCCCTTTTTTTAAAAATCAATTTTTACTTTTTTTTTTTAAATCAACATGCAGTGTTTGCTGTTATTTAATTGACTCCATTCTTCCCTCTATACCAGTGAAATACTCTGCACGCCACTGAAATACAAACACGAAGTATTGACAGTTGGAGAGGGGTTTTCTTTTTATCCCTCTAAACATGCCTTTGCACATTGCGGTTAAAGTTTCACTACATAAGGAAACTTTACACCAGTAGTCTGCTAAATCTCCCTCCAGTTTTTTTACAGTCAAATGGGGGTTTTGATATGTCAGTCTAGTAATCCCATGAGTGTTGTCTCTGAAGGTTTTCATGAGCTTCCAGATCTTAATTTAACCTCCACCGTTTCTGTCAAGTGCCACTGACTACCTGACTTGACTACCTGACAGTGCTTTTCTACATTCATAATATAGCCTTCTCCTGCTTTGTGGACATTGGGTATTTTCATTTTCAGAGTAATGGGTTCCCTCTTAGAAGATCCGATGGCTGTTGATAATTAGAAAAATGTTTGAGGAATGAGTGTATTTATAAAGCTTAGAATCTGCATCGTCTACTTTTTATTAACCCCAACTTTTACTTTTAAACACCAGTATTTTTAATTGTAGTTGAGTAACATTTCAGTAATGTAAAAGTACTTCTACTTTCCACCACTGTTTACAACCTATCCACCTCAGGTGAGAGGCCTTGTTGAGTGCACTACCGACATACCCAAAATTCCATGCGACTGTGTCAGTTACATGAAGTTTGGGATCTCCCTTCTTGCCATAAAGGTTTGCAACACTGTGACAGGTTGCTGCATTCTTCAAATTATGCCATTAGTCAATGGATGTCTGAATGACTAATGTGCATGACTTGGTGGCTGGGTTTTAAAACCAACTCTTTTTAATATAGCTACCCACTGATGTAGATTTACTGAAGGAATTGGTAATGGATGCTATTTTTATGCATTAAGTTATGTACTTAGGTATTAAAATTGTGTTGCATTATGTTTATTAAAATATGGACATATAGTAACCTGGCCCTCATTGTGGCTGCTGGCAGCACTGGTTTCCAGTGTCACGTATTGGTTGAAAGTGAGCTCCAATTAAATTTTTCCATTGCAGCTGGTGCCCAACAAAGACTGATGAAAGTTAGATCTGCTGAGGCAATAGGGAAAGGTCTCATTGCTGACTGATCCTTATCCTTTGCCCTTAGCCTGGGGTTGAGTTCTGTGGCTCACTTTACATCTCCTACTAGTGACTGGCTTATCATAGATCTTGGATTCAGCTACTTTTCTAACAGCATTATAAACAAACAGTCATAAGATCATGTATTTTTGCAGCTGAACAAGTGATAAGGAAAAACTTTCATTATATTTTCTCATTTCTGTAGATAATTAGTGTTGCTACGTGAATTGATAAAATGACATCTTGTTTCTCAAAGTGTAATATTCTTTTAGGTCTTTTTAATTTTCCCAGCCAATTGTAAACCTGTTTTCATGGGTCTTTTACTGTGGAGAAGCTTCCATATGGTCATGAAAGCCAGATCAGTCAAGTGCTGTAGGATCACTGGAGCTCAGGCAGAATGACCATTGGGTTCTTGGTCACATGTCTTAACAAGACCCCTGATGATCAGATTAGCTGCATAGCAAGTTCTTGGAAGTTGTGTTTTTTTTGTTTGTTTATTTTAAACTTCTTCCTTCTTCTATCTTAGTGTTCTTGGGATCCTTTAGTGCGTCATAACATTTCTATATACTTTCCCAGGTTAGTCAGTGAGTAGCATTTTGTGGAAAAACCCTAAACCTGCTTTCTTTCTCATGGCCAGCAGGGGGCAAATGTTGAGGTGCAAAAGTAAGTCCAGTTGTATAAAGCCTGTGTGAAAATGACCCTACTTCTAACTTCAGTAATGGCTTCAGTATAAGTAGCATTATGAGTGTGTGGTCTCTAATGCTAACCTCACCCAAACCCAATGGCCAAAATGCTAAACTCAAGGCTTCAAAATAGTAATACCAAATGGTGTTGTTGCTATGTAAATCTTCTATGTACAGTCTGTGCTTCAATTTTATGGCTTGGTTTATCCTTTTATGCATTGTCAGGTGTCAGACCTTATATAGACAGGTAATTGTCTTAGCAAATGTTCCTGGGCTTTATTCTTACAGTAACCATTGCCTACACACAAAACAGTGTTTAAAAGAGGTATGTGACTTCCAATGCAAACGTTGGAACCTATGAAAACAAATTTAATGGGAAAATGTGTGCACCTGGATGGAAACACTAAAAGGTGTTCATGAACATTTTGGAGACGAATTCAAAGGGTGACAAAAATGGTGAGGTAGTGAACTGAAACAAGACTAGTTAAGGCATCACTATACATAAAACAGTAAATCAACTCATACATTTAATTTCACTTTATATCACTTCATATTACTTAAAGATTCATTTTGTAATACAGATTTCAACCAGCAGTGGTATTTGTGCATCCACTAGTGCACGAAAATTACTCCAAAAGCATCTTTCAATTGTAAAAAATAAGACATCGCAAATCTCAAATCAAATTCAGCATTTCATCCCTGCTGTCTCATCACCACATTTCACACTCTCAGTAGGCTACAGTGGTACCTTTTATTCAGTTTTTGTGAGTGAAATAGCAGCAGTGAATACTACTGTAGGCAAAAAAAATGTAAATTTTGTTTTTGCTTTGTCATTATGGGGGAGTCAGTGCAGACTGACATGGAGAAAACACATTTAAACCATTTCCAATACATGGCTTTAACATCACAAAAGCCTACGACTGCTCTGTAAGTAGAATCACATCCTATACAGACTCAGTATACTAGAGTTACATGTCAACCCAAGTAAAATCTTTGGTACTTCTTTTGGTACTTTGCTACAGTGTACAGATTAAAGTCAGTGACAGGTGATAGCTGCTGATTATTCACTCATGCGGGGCTACAGACATGAAATACAATGATGGATATTCAGGACTGGTATGTAGCAAGCCATCAAAACACTCCTATAGCTACAAAGAGAGAGCTTTCATGCTAAAAGTGTAGACCCCTTGCATTTGCTGACATACAAACACACTCCCTCTGTCAAGCTTAAATCGAGTCTACAAGGAAGTTGTAGCTCTGAAATAAATATACTTCACCAGAAGGGCTTTGCTCCATTTCTCATATGAGTCCCTTTTGGTACACTACCTTTTTAAATATTTCTTGGCTACTCCGTGTAGGGGTTATGACTCATTGTCAGTTGCTACTGTGGCTCATAAGGGCAGCACCAATATTAATACTGGGGCTTCTGTTGGGTTTATCAACCTTGTAAATAGAAAGTAACTTAATAATCAGGGCACCACCTTTGAATGAAGGAAACCCAATAAAACAATCAACCTGATCTCAAATTATTAACCATTAATTTGAGGAATCCAATTAACAATTAATGGGAAATCTATACAATCTGAAATCTATTCAGAAGACCCTTATGAGAGAAACAACAAGGGAACAGTTCACCCTGCCCGGGACAGGGTTACCGGGGCCCCGCCCTGGAGCCAGGCACGGGGAGGGAGCTCGAGGGAGAGCGCCTGGTGGCCAGGCCTTAGCCCATGGGGCCTGGCCGGGCACAGCCCGAAGAGCATACGTGGGACCACCCTCCTGTAGGCCCACCACCCGCAGGAGGTGCCGTAGGGGTCAGGTGCAATGTGAGTCGGGCGGCGGCCAAGGGCGGAGACCCTGGCGGACTGATCCCCGGCTACCGAAGCTGGCGATTGGGACATGGAATGTCACCTCTCTGGTGGGGAAGGAGCCTGAGCTAGTGTGTGAGGTCGAGA